>CAUYLG010060326.1:0-117698 GCA_963573385.1 Cacajao melanocephalus | reverse complement strand
GAGACTGAAGCAGGAGAGTAACTTGCACCCAGGAGTTCAAGACCAATGTGGGCAAAAAAATGAGACCAACCCCATCCAACCCCATCTATACCCATATATATATATATATATATTTTTTTTTTTTTTTTTTTTTTGAGACAGAGTCTCACTCTGTTGCCAGGTGCCAGGCTGGAGTGCAGTGGCACAATCTTGGCTCACTGCAACCTCTGTCTCCTGGGTTCAAGCAATTCTCCTGCCTCAGCCTCCCGAGTAGCTGGGACTACAGGCATGCACCACCATGCCCAGCTAATTTTTGTATTTTTAGTAGAGACAGGGTTTCACCATGTTGGCCAGGATGGTCTCGATCTCTTGACCTTGTGATCCGCCCGCCTCAGCCTCCCAAAGTGCTGGGATTACAGGCTTGAGCCACCTCGCCCAGCCTCCAGTGCTTCTTTCTCCATATATAAGCAAGTATAAATGTATCTGCTATTTTTCAGCTTTAATCAAGTATAATTCTCAAATAAAAATGGTATATGTTTAAGGTGTACAACTTGATGTTTTGATATATGTGTAAGTTGTAAAATGATCACTGCAATTAGTCTAATTAACATATCCATCACTTTACGTAGTTACCATTTCCTTCCTTCTTCACTCCCTCTCCCTTCCTCCCTTCTATCTCTTCTTCCACCAGCCTTTAAGTGCCTTCACAATAGCATGGTCCATATTTTACTAGTCTTAGGAAACCAATGTCTGGTACATAGTAGGCAATACACATTTGGCATTTTAATGAATAGTTTATAATATGTTACTACTATGCCTAGGAGAGCTAACAGATAGAGCCAAGTTGGTATTCAGAGAAAGAATCAGTGACTAAATTTAATAAATTAGTTAATGAATGTAGGATTTTTATTTTAAGAGAAACCATTGTATCAATAGCAATAAAGAAATACTATCATTATGAAATGGACTAATCTTATCTTATTTAACTGGATGTTCATATAACATAAATTAACATGCTATTCCATCAAAACACAACTTTAGAGCAAATGAAATTCTATACTGTATGGCAGATGAGAATTTTAATAAACACATTCATAAAGAAAAATGTCCAGTGAATAATTAGAAGCTTAACCTGGAGAAATAGCCAGGCAAAAGAATGATTCTGAGAAGATTCTGCATTGTGGACTTTAGATAACATGAGTGCTCCAAGAAAATCCTGGAAAAAATTCTAAAAGAAAATGCTTAACTTTTTCTATGTGTAATCACATATGATTAAACCTTATGCACTCTGTAATACTGCTGCACATTTTGGACTTGATTATTTTATGATTTGTATCTACATGAGCTGAAAAAACATTCTAAACCATTTAAAATGTGATGTTACTGCTCATGAAACATGTATGTGCAATAAAACTCTCTAGTCATTGGGTAAGAATGTCCTGTTGGAGCACTGCCCACATGTAATAATCTTTTGTATATGAAACAACTAATCAGAGAGAACTGAACACCAAATAGCAGGCTGATGAGGTTTTGCTTTTAGGGTAATGGTGGTCAGGCATTAAAACCAACTACCTAGTCAGACTCATTTAAATATGTACCTGCCAGATTTTACACATCACAATGCCTAAATGTGCATGCATCTTCAAAACCATTTCATGCTTATTCAGTAATCTTGGCATGAACATATGACAGAATGATTTCATTGGACTACAGGGATTATGATATTGAATATCATCCTGCAAATATTTATAAAGCATATAAGATATACCTTGCTTTAAACAAGTCTGATTTATAAAAATACACTTATTTTATGAAGAAATTATTTGCTTTATAAATGATTTCTTCAAAATTGCCTTTAGATATAATTTCCATCATGCATTCAAATTATAATTCAACCTACAAATATCTATTTTCATTCCACTTTTTCCAGAAATATGTAAATATATTAAGTATTATACTTGGACATAGTATACCTGTTTGTTCTTGCTAAAATTACAAACATTGTTTAAACTTTTGACATTTCTGCAAACTTCTTATAAGAATCGGCTAATGCTTCTTTTGAATATGTTCATTATTTTAGTAATTTTAAGAGATAGGCTTCTATGTTTAAATTATTACAGTAGCTATAGAGTATATATGTAGAGTTAAAGCCATTTAAAATATAGTATTAAAAAAGTAAATTATTGGGATATACCTTATTTTGCTAATAAGAAGTATAAACTGGTATCATTTCATGCCTGGCAATCTTTGCTTGCTTGTACAAGACTAAAGTTAAATATGTAACTTATGGGATAACTCGACAGCCATCAGGTATATTGTATATTAAGCATATAAATTATTTTTTATTCTATACTAATATACTCCATAAACATGTAGATGGATTTTATATCCTTGTACACATTTTGATTTTTTTCTTTTTAAAAAACGTATACCAGGTTAATTAGAATGATCTCTGGAGGTAATTGGAACTATCTCTTGCTGTGGATTTTCCTCAAATTATTCTTTAATCAGGAATCTTGTGTAACCTTCATAGATGCTGCACTAAATACTGTACCAGATGCTGACAAAGTTTTTATGTATAATACTTAATTCCTGTGAATATGGAAAAGAGGGCTCTCTTGGAACTTTGTTCACCAAGCATTACTTATATCCCAGTAAAGGAAGCTAAAATAGAAAAGGAATTAGAGTAAAAGCTCATTACATCTTAAACTTCCTTTTGTAAAGGAAGTATAATATACATTATCTATATTTCCTGAGCTAAAACAAAAAGTCTTGTCTCTGTTTCTTAAAATGTAGCTTTAACAATAATTGTCTTACTTGACTAATAAAAATATTGAATATAAACAGTCTGGTTTTGTAAGTTGGCAAAAAATAGCTCAGCTTTTAGAACTATCATTCTAATCTACCTAACTTGAAATGCACTTAGCATTCGACTAGGCCCCACATGTCTTGCTAGATATGCCAAGAATGCAAGGTCCTGACCACTCTTTACCTGGATTATTTAACAGGGTTGCATTTTCAGCAAGCAGTCTTGAGGAATGAGGTAAATGTCTCCATTCAGGAGGAAGAGCGGGCATTACTGCTCCCTATAAAGTGATGGGTTCTTCACGCTCAGTGTTTCCACTCTGTCTGTGTGCAGGCACAATCTGGCCATCTTCCTTGCCCTTAAAATTTAGGCTTGGGTAATTGATATGAATATGCTGTATATGGCGACTGCTTTTGATATGAGTAATGAAGACTTTCATCTCTGATCCAGGACTCTTGGGTCTTCTGTCAGCCTCTAAACTGGGTAACTGTAAGAATCACCTTGTTTTTCTCTGCTCAGGGATCACAATTTTGTACTGTTTGTTCTCTGATGTCTGAGAGGAGCTAGTTCCTATATTTTGTCCAGCTTTCTCGTTGTTTATGACAAAAGGGTAAGTCCAGTCCTGGTTATACCAGCAAGCTGGGAAGTAGAACTCTGAAACTTAATTAAATTAAATTAGTTAATTATTTTTGGGTTTAGGGTTATCTGTTAAAATTCATCATCTTTTCCTTATCAACAACAAAAAATGTGCAGCTTTTAAAGCCTCTGTCTGACAATGCATCTTTAATATCTGAAGCTTTACAGATCTGTTGTTCCTTTTTGTCTTTTTTCTTTTTATTCCTGGTTACCTTTCATGATATGTGGATATTATATTTGAAAAGCTCTTTGTAAAAATACCTTGAGGCCCAGCATGATGAGGCATCCAGGCTCTAAGATTGACCCCAACGGCATCAATCCTTGTGTAGTGTCCATTTTTGAGGGTAAGCTGGACTTAGTAATTCACTTCTTACTAATAGCAAATGGCGGAAGTAATGGTATGTTACCTTTTTTTTTTTGAGATGGGGTCTCGCTCTGTCGCCCAGGTTGGAGTGCAGTGGCGTAATCTCAGCCCACTGCAGCCTCCACCATCTAGGTTCAAGCAATTCTCCCATTTCAGCCTCCCAAGTAGCTGGTATTACAGGGGTGCACCATCACGCTCGGCTAATTTTTGCATTTTTAGTAGAGACGGGGTTTCACGAAGTTGGCCAGGCTGGTCTCGAGCTCCTAACCTCAGGTGATCCACCCACCTCAGCCTCCCAAAGTGCTGGATTTACAGACGTGAGTCACTGCACCCAGCCAGTATGTCACTTTTGAGATTGTGTCTTCCATGTTGGACTCCTCTTGTGCTCTTGGATCTCTCTGGGAGAAGCACACTGAGAGCAGCCCTACGGAGAGCCCACAGCGAGGAACTGAAGCTCCTGCCAACAGCTAGCTGAGTGAACCTGGTGGCTCCCTCAGACCTAGTCAAGGCTTAGATGACTGGGGCTTCATCTGGCACCTTGATTGCAGCCTGTTGAAAGTCCTGAAGCAAAACCACCAAGCTAAGCTACTCTTAGATTCCTGACTCAAAACTGTGAGATGATAAATATATCTTGTTTTAAGCCACTAAATCTGGAATAATGTTGTGTGCAGCAATTGATAACTAATACAGATGATGCTCTCTTTTTAACAGTTAGGGTTTATATTTCCCTCTGCCAGTTGCCTGGGGATGCTAACACTTTAAGAAACTGGGGAGACTAGTAGGTAGAAAGATCTCTTTTCCAGTCTCAAATATTGCAATAATTCAAAGCTGAGTTGCAGCCCCTTTGGGGGGCTGAAGTCGTGTTCACCTTTACTCCTCAGGAACAGCCTTTAGGCATCACAGCCAAAGCGAGGGAGTTCTGCAAGGTTTTCTCCAACCCATTTTTTTTTTTGAGTAGGAGTTTTGCCCTTGTCTTCCAGGCTGGAGTGCAATGGCACGATCTCAGCTCACTGCAACCTCTGCCTACTGGGTTCAAGCTATTCTACCGCCTTGGCCTCCCTAGTAGCTGGGATTACATATGCCTGCCACCATGCCAGACAAATTTTTTTGTATTTTTAGTAGAGACAGGGTTTCACCATGTTGGCCAGGCTGGTCTTGAACTTCTGACCTCAGGTGATCCACCCACCTTGGCCTCCCAAAGTCCCCAAACCTTTATAGGCCCTAGATACCAATCTCTGTTGGCCTGGGCACCAAGAGGATATTGCAAATCCTGTTCAGCCTCTCAGTTTCTAGTTCTCCCTGCTGGAATCCATGTGAATTCCCATGGAAAGAAGTTGCTTCAAACTTAAATTTACCTAGACTCCTTTCCCAGTAAATCTTTACTATACTTGAGAGATCTGTGTGCCTTTAATAGGCTATTTCTTTAAATTTGTCCAATGTTTCTAGTCGTCCTCTGAGAGGATTGAATCACTTATTCTACCATTATCAAGAGTAGAAGTCAAACTCCACATTCATTTCTCTCAAGGAAGTTAAAAAGCACAAATGGAAAAGTTTTTTCCTGCAAATACTTCTTAAGTCACAAAGCATCTTTGGTGATATGTTTCAGTATGGCTGTTTATTGAATTCTATAGGGATTCTGTGTACACCCTATCTGACATCCTGGAAGGTGCTTTTTTGGTGACCGATCTAATTTGGGCCAGTCACACATTTTGCATGGTGACATTGCTGTTTTCCAACAATGTATGGGCATTAAGGTGTTAATTCTGATGTTGACTCATTTTCCAACTCTTATTTTGAAAGGATAGAATTGTATTTTGATATCACTTGGGTAATAGGGAACTAAATAGCATACTTTTAATGTCGTATTTTATCTCTTTGAATATTTGCTATTCTCTGCAAAATCAGTATTGATGATTTTTATTTTTACATACACTTTTTAGTAAAGAAGTAAATAAATTTGTTCTGAGTTAAGCATAAAATCCAAATAACATGGAATTTATATGAAGTCTCTATGCTGATTTGCATAGAGCCCTGACTTTTAAAATTTATTATATTATATCAACTTTGACTGGGGGAGGGTGTGGAGAGAGAGAATGAGAGAGGGAGAGAGAGAGAGAGGAGAGGGACAAAGCGGCAGAGAGAGAGAAAAAAAGAGAGAATAGCTTACAGGATGTTTAGTTTCCCAAATGACCTCTGCTTGTACTATGTGTATTAAGACTTAAGGGATAAATTTCTATTAAAATTTTAATAGCTCATTGCTGTTTTCCAAAAGGTTCTGATTCTCCTTCAAGAGATCAATGGAAAGTGCTTTCTTACAGAGTTTTGAAATTGTCAGTGCACAGTTTTTATTACATGCTGCTAGTTAGTTTTGTTAAAAATTTGTCAGTCTTAGTATGAATTAGTTTCATGACAATAAAATGTTTGTTTTCTAGTCATGCAATTTATGTCCCTGAAAAATGCTATGATAGGGAAATTAATACTTGGGGATCTTAAGACCTTATATTGGGAAAAAAGCCTATATAATTTTTAAAGAAGTAGATTTACGTATATTGATTTAGAAAATATGCTGATATATTCTGAATGCAAAAAGCAGTTCTATAGTATGCTGCCATTGACATAAAACAACAAAACCCTCAAACGTCCTCTGTGTGTATGTGTGTGTGTGCATAAGTTTTGTATAAATGCATACAGAATGTTTAGAAAGACACAGAAGAAACTGAAGAATTGGGTTGAGGATTTGGTATGGGGAGGAGTCTTACTTTTTCAAGGTTCATCTTTGAAGTTTTGGCTTTTTATTATTTCATGTCATTTTCCCAATTAACTAGACATTTACTTTAAACATTGAGCACATATATATATTAGTTGTGCAATCTTACATTAGTTGTAGAGAACTATGTACAATTATTTTCTTTTATCATCCTGTTTTAGGATCTCTCTTTCATAGTCTTTTTACTACATACTGGGCTTATACATGTATGTCTTTAGCTATGGACAATATAAATTTTAAATCTCTTAGATAATGTTTTCCCCTCTATCCCAGTGTTTAATGCTTTTGGTTATATGTATTAAAGTTGCTAAATCTCCCTAAGCCACATTTTGGATTGGAACAGTTGTCAATTTGTATATACAAAATCCAGAGTCAGAAATTCTGGAAGGAATTTAAATTCTATCACTTAATAGTTGTAAGACCTTGTATGGGAAATTTAACCACAACTCTTCCGTCTCTCTGTCCACTCATGTGCATAGGGTCAACATTCACAACTATTTTTCAGACCCTCCGTTTTCTCTCAAAGGACATAAATAATGATGCCATCTTTCTTACATACCTTACATGTTTGTGATGAGGAACAAAAGAGAATATACATGAAAGCTTTCGTATGCTGTAGAACAATATGCAAACATAAAGTGTGATTCTTCGTAGTCCTTTACTGGACTGTGAAGTGTTAAGACCTCTGAGTTGAGATGTCCAATATTCCCATATTTTGAAATAGGAAAAGACGTTGAAGGAGTCAGATAATATTTATGAAGCCAAAAATCCAAGGCAAAATTCAGATATGTCGCTTGTAACTTAAGAAAAAGAGCAATGAAAGATACTCTATGTTAAGGGGATAAAAATTCTGGATAATAAAAGATATTTGTTGTTTGGAAGAGAAGGGAAGGAAGGCATCTCATCTTGTTGGGGGTGGATGGGTAGGGTGGAGGTGTTCCCGCCAGGTGGCTTCTGTCCCTTTCCTTCCTCTGAATTTTAAAAGCATGACCTCCCTCTTGTGCTTTTGATTAGTTTAACATCAAGTGCAGGGCATTGAATGTCAGCTCCTGACCTCAGGGAGAACTTTGTGAGAAGGCTTAGAAAGTGAGTAAGTATGAGAAAGTCTTCCTCTTGAAAATGTCCCCTCCTCACCTATCCCTTGGACAATCCACTGAAAATGTCCAGGTTCTTGCTGTATGTTTCTCTAAATGATAAATACAGTTACTCAAGGATCTATCTGCTGTAGCCAGATGGTAATAATATTAAGAGCACAGGGAAAAAAAAAAGGCAACATCTTTATCCCTTCTTACAATACATGGATTTAAACCTAGAATATTTACAGTGTATTTCATTTTAGTTTATAAAAATATTTTCTAATTTTTAAATTTAATTTCCTATATACCTTCTATTCTAAGTTATGATCTATCATTAGTCCATGGTCATGTCACAATCTTTTCCATTTTATATATTTTCTCTTTGTTTCCTGCTCTCTTTCAGAAAATGGACCTGGTAGGATAAACAAATGTTAGCTTTTAAAAGGCAGGTAAATATAAATTTCCCACTGAGATATACTAAATACTGATAGCTCCTGAGATACAAAGTGGAATTGTTTGTTTTTATGGTCCCAGAACTATGTTTTTTTAAAACAATATCCATCAGCTTTATTTAGCTAGACCCTAGATGGATATATATGGGGTATATAACAAATGAACACTGAAGGAGAACAGAGCATGATATTTCATAGAAGAAAAGGGTAAATATGTTTTCAATGAAAAACTCTAGATTGTTAGATGACAGGCCTAAAATTGTACTTGAATTTTAGTGATGCTATTGCTTAGTATCAGTCAGAGCCTAGGATTGGATAGGGCTCTGCCTGAGTCCTCTTTGGGGCTTCCTAAGGCTGGTGGAAATAGTTTTCTGACAACCTAATGTTTGTCAGAAGCTTGTGCTTCATATGTTCTTCCTCTGCTCCCTGAATTGCTTCTCCTTTTAAACACATTTGAGCTTTTCTTGGTCTGGAAGCTCATTTAGGGACCAATGGCATACAGTGATTCAATTATGCTTTTCAGTTGAAAGTGGAAGCTGAAAATAGGATTTTTACATGTTCTGTAGATATTTTAGCCTGCTAGTTGTTTATTGTTATAATTATTATTATTGTTTTAACCAAATAATATATAGATCAGCAACTTTTTTTTTTTTGTTTTATCCCTTTCCAGTTACTGGCATGAAGTTGTAGCTGGCAATAATATCAGAGCTGAGATTTATTGACTTCTTACTATATTCTAGGCAATACCATTTAACTTTATATGCAATATCTGATTTAACCCATTTATGGGTCAGAAGCACAGCTTCTGACAAACACCAAGTCCTCAGAAAACTATTTCCATCAGCTTAGGAAGCCCCAAAGAGGGTTTAAGCAGAGCCTTTCCAATCCTAGTCCCTGACCCATGCTAAGCAATAGCATCACCAAAGTTCAAAGTTCACTACAACCCCATGAGGTTGGTCCTGGTACTAAACCATTTTATAGATGTGAAAGCTGAGGCTTTAACAGCAGTGAAATAATATGCCTGAGGTCAAACAGATCATAAATGGTGGAGTCAGGATGCCTAATTGGTGATACTAAGGAGGTTTACAAATGTCTCAGGAAACAAATCTCCCTTAGGAAGATGTTCCATTTCACATGGAAAATATTTGTATCCGCATTGACAAAATCATTTAGCACAAAGTGTGTCTAAGAAGCGGGAATGGAACTTGAGCTCATCAAAATAACACTTAGCATTTACATGGCACTATATATATTTGTGTTTTGCTTTGCTTTTTCTCTTCTGTATGCATCTCTAATTAAATCATTGGAGACTTTTGTCAGTCGAATTAGTATAGTTAATGCCAGCTTAAGATGGAACACTGAAGGTCAGGTTTATAGATAGGACATTAATTCATTTGTACCAGTAGAAATATACCAGTGGTCTGTGCACAACCTTGGTATTGTCTAGCTATTCGTGCTAATAATGTTGGTTACAATGCCGAGACAAGCTCCCATCAGCTACTGGTCCATCGGGTGCAGAATTGGTGGCCTGGCAGATTTAATGTTGGGAAGACCCCACCTTAGTACTAGATTAGTACTCATTGGGTTCAGTGGGTCCATTTAGGTCTTGAATATTCTATTTTTACATCTGGATTGGGTTTTGTAAGTTGGAAACGATGAGAGAGAGAGAAAGAGAGAGAGAGAGAGTATGTGTGTGTGTAGGAGCTAAGACCACAGGGAAGAAGCAGCTGTTTCCTAGAGGTCCTGCTAGAGACAGAGAAAAGGGCCGGCACATCTTGGGGTTTCCCTTCCTTTGGCCCTCAATCTCCTGCCTTATCCCATTATGCAAATCTAATCAGAAGCCACCTAGCAGGGATGCCTGAGAGCAATAGCTTACAGGGTCATTCCAAGGAAGGGAAGGGAAGGCAGGGGAGTGGAGGGGAGCGGAGGGAAGGGCAGGGTTGGCACAGCATTTGTGAAGATGGTGGTCAAGGCTCTGCCTTTGCTTTCCCTTTCCCTGAGAAGAGAAGAGCAAAAACTTCGATTTTTGGTTTATTGATGATTCTTTAAAGTCTGATTTGTTTCATTTTTTAATGGAACATAAAATTCCTTAAGAGCTGTGAAGGTGCGAGTTTTATCACTTGGGCAAATCCTTCAATCCTAACCTTCCCTCTCAGGGTTTTTAAATGAGAGATTCCCAAATACATTCTACCATCAGGGCTATTCCATTTTGTCATGAGAATATGCTTCAGAGGAAGCATAACTCCCCTGATAAATCTAATGTTGAAATGTTCTGTCATTAATGGGAGCTGCTACTTTCTGATCTGGCTTATTTCCACACATGGGGAGTAGGAATTCTTCATAATTCTTTAAAATTCTGGCCTCCGTCATGTAAATATAAAGACATTATCTTCTTGGAAGTATCTCATAGAGTATTTTGGGGTCAATGGATGAAAGCAGTTATCACTGTAGTATTTTCTGTTGTCAATTCTCCATTTGGTGTTTTTTTAGGGCAGAAGATTGGGTAAATCAGATTATTCTAATGATGTTTTTATTGTTTTGTAGGGATTAAATCTGCTTTGCATGCATCTGTGGAATATTTGTGCGTGCACCTGAGAAACTGCAACCTTAGAGGATAGTATTTGAACTATTACCAGTCTAATGAACTTTAGAATCAATAAACATTCTAATTGTCAACTCTTGAAAAGAGAGAATTTCATTTGTTTTATTTTCATTAGAGTTTTCAGCATATATCTGCACATATTCATATAGTATATGTAGATATTTTGATTGTAACATGAAAGATCATTTAACAGCTATGTAAATACCGATTCCTAGATTTAAAATGATGTGTGCACAGGATGGCATTTTATTTAAAAATTGAGCTCATCAACTTTTAGAACTTCAGGAGCCCTGACTTGGCCAGACTGTCATTGCCTTCTGAACTTCAAAATAAACAAGATAAATCTCAAAATGGGAAACACTGTGATGTGCTTTATGGTATACTAGACAAGAGAACATTAGCTCTTCTCTGGGAAATTAAGGCTTGGAGAAGGAAAACCAGAACAGCTGTTTTCCAGTTTGTCTGAAGGAAGCATAGAGCTTCTACATACTAAGTTTATGAACCAAGTAACTTGATTCCATAATGAAAATTCCATTCATTTGGAAATATGGGTCTGATTTTCTATTAATATAGTTAGAAAATTTTATTTAGGATTTTAGCAAAATATTGTTTCTGTTTGGGTGCTAGAAACTTGTCCTAAATTGAAATATTTCATTTAAAAATAGTGTTATACTAATTCTCTGCAGTTACCTAGGCCTTTTATGTTGCGTACTTTTTTCTACTTTTAACTCATTTTAATTAGCAAGAGGATGAATGAATCTGCGGTTTTCATGAAATAATATATCTGAATTAAGATTTATTTCTGCATATGACTGAAGATTGATGTGGATTAAAAATAGGAAAAAAAAGTTAAACATAAAGGCAGAGGGCATACTGATGTAATTACAATAATGGAATGAATGGATTATCCTGATTTTCCAAATCAGTGGTTCTCAAGGTGTGGTCCCTGGACCAGCAGCATCAGCATCACCTGAGAGCTTGTTAAAAATGCAAATTCTTGTGCTCTCTCCAGGTTTACTGAAGCAGAAACTGGCAGTAGGAAGAGGCGGGGGAGAGAAGCAATTTGTGCTTTAACAAGCCCTCCAGGTGATTCTGTGGACCCTAGAATAATTACTGTAATTGGGTATCACTTGTCAATTCAGTTCACCCTGTTATAAGCCAGGTGTAAGAGATGGCATAGATACTCTTAAAAAACAAAACCGTCAATACTACTGCTGCTGGTTGTTTGATTTGTAGAAGTCTTTCATGTGGAGAAAAATTTGCGTGGCTGTTTTGGGAATGAGCCAGTAGTAGCTCTAAAGGTGGGGATGTGTGCGCCATTCTTAAACGTTGCCACGGAAGCATTAAGGCTATAGTGATGGGAGACAGAAGAACCAGGCGTGGGTGAGTACTTTCTCATTTGGTTAAAATGGTGGTTGCTTTTATTTGTGTCACGTTAATAGGGTAAAAGAAGGTCATAGACGTGAAAATGATTGGCATGACTTGATGGATTTAGAAAAGGCAGACAACTTAAAATTATAAGTTGAGGAAGATGTTTTCTAAAATAAACTTTGAGTCAGAACTAGAGCTAAAGGGCATGAGGTTAGTAGATAAACTCATTTCACATCTATTTTGGGTTTGCAGAGGCCTGTTTTCTTACTTTTTGGTTAGATGTGTTTGAAATTACTATATAATAGGACTATAAGTAGGTAAACTTGTGTTAAGCAAAACATAAATGCAGCTTGTGCATTTATTCAGTCAACAAACATTTAAGTGCTCTAGGGGCTGCGGCATCAACAATGAAGAAAACAGATGTCTCTGCCTTCACAGAACTCACAATCTAGTGGGTTGCAGTTATGTTTTAGTATGTACATGTTATAGTTAAGCTACACATGGGTACTTACCAGTAAACTGAAGATGATTAGTGGAAAACATCACAATGCAAGGAAGTCCCATATGGCAATGACAGTTTATCTGCTTATAGCCCGAATATATGATAATGCCAAACACATCTAACCAGAAAGTAAGAAAAAAGGCCTCTGCAAACCCAAAATAGATGCCAACAAGTTCATCTACTAACCTCATGCCCTTTATCTATAGCTCTGACTCAAAGTTTATTTTATAGGATGTCTTCCTTGAGTTGTTATTTTAAGTTGTCTACCTTTTCTAAATCCATCATACCCTTTCAGTACACCATGACTTTTCTCATGCTGTGTTCTTTTGTGCCCATAATGCCCTTACTTCCTGTTTCGCTTAATAAAATTGTATATATTCTTCAAAATCCAGTTCACATCTCACTTCCGAGAACCGTTCTCAGAGGCTGAGCTAGTTTCCGCATCTCCTGTGCGCTCACAGCAGCGTGTCAAATCTGCATTAGCGTCTGGAGCTCCACTGTTGGGTTCCGCTCTGTGTGCTCGTCTTCTCTATTGGACTGCAGATTCCTGGAGGACAGGGACTGCATCTCAGGGAACTCAGATCATCAGCAGCTACTGCACTGTTGATGATAAATAAAAGGGGCTCAATATATGCTTGCTGCATGAATGATTTTAACATGGCAGTCTGGTTTCCAATCTCACAGCCCCTGAGAGATAGCAAATTAAAAGAAAGTTGCCTGATGGAGAGATATTAGACCAGCGAGGACAGACTCCTGACAACTTCACAACAAAAGGCAAAACAGAAAACCTATATACTATGTATAAAGAAACCTAGATAGAAGCGCAGGCTAGAGAAAAAATTATTACTTTTCTTTTCTTTTTAATGAGTCTTGCTCTGTTGCCCAAGCTGGAGTGAAGTGGTGTGATCTCTGCTCACTGTAACCTCCGCCTCCCAGGTTCAAGCAATTTTCTTGCCTCAGCCTCCTGAATAGCTGGGATTACAGGCTCATGCCACCATGCTCAGCAAATCTTTGTATTTTCAGTAGAGATGGGGTTTTACCATGTTGGCCAGGCTGGTCTCGAACTGGCCTCGAGTGATCCACTTGTCTCTGCCTCTCAAACTGTGGGATAACAGTCATGAGCCACTGTACCCAGCCTCAAATTATTACTTTTAATCTTTTAAATCCTATAGTGAGGTAATCTTTTGTGGCTAAGAAACACTTTCTTGAACAGCTATGAGTACCTTTTTGAAATATTGTGTTGAGCGAAAGAAAAGTGCTACATGGCATCTTGCAAAGAAGCTGTGTAGTAGAGTTCTTATTTGGAGTCTCCTCCCCAGCCTGCCACATGGCAAGTGTGAGTTTCATCTAAATCACTAAAAATCCACCAGTAGTGATTTCATTTTTTTTTTTTTGCAAAATGGAGCCAAGCAAACCTACAACATAGAATTGTTTTCATAATTAAATAAAATAGTCTGTGTGAAGGACATTTAATAAACAAAAATCACTTGCAGAAATGGTGGGAACTCATATCACAAAGCGTATGTTAAAAGACAGGATCTAAGCAATTGCCAAAGGTATTTAATTTTTCCATTCCCATCTCTTCCTTCCTATGATATTTCCCTTGACAATTCATGAAGTCGGATGATTCTTTGTTTACACAAAATGGCCCAGATCCAGCTGTTCTCTTAAGCTGGCCTGGCTTTTTCTCAAGTAGGTTTGTTGTTGAGCCTAAATGGTTGGTAAATGAATTATAAATTCAAAGAAGGAAATCAGATGTTATGAACTGAGCACCAATACCAGAAAGTAGGCCTAGACCTGGTGAATTTAACAGAGGCTTTGATTTTTAAGACTTGTGAAACAGTGTTTACTACACTGGACTTCTGACATATTTACAGGTAATTGAAAGTTTATATGTGCGTTTCTCTGATTTAACATTTTTGTCTTCACACAGTTCTTTAGCTGCTTCCTCACGTTGACATCATTGATGACAAAGCCTGCAGTGACACACATTTTGACAAGGAATAGTTAGAAAGCTGTGGTTCAGCAGGAAAGCTGAAGTCAGCTATATTTCACTTCTCAAATCAATGAGCTTTGCCTTTAATCCCCTCAGATCCAGGTCACAGGGTTAGCTCTCTGCGACAGTTTTCACTGCGGCTCAGATTATTTTCTTTCTGAAAAGCAACTGTACTATGAGCTAGTATCATTTGTTAATACTTAGAGGATGTTCCCTTAGAGGGAACATATGCGGACTCTGGGGAGCCTCGTTTATAGCCTTGAAGTGGGATGGAGAAGCATCTGGGGATAAGAACTTGGAAAGACTAAAAATGAATGGGAGGGAGTCCTCGGCAGCTCCACCTGCTTTGCAGTTTTGCCTGGTTGTAGTGCCCAGGGTGCTATTGAAACAAAACCAATAAATATTTGTTTGATGATAACTAACATAATCCAAATTATAAATGTAATAATTATTCAGTCCATGTGTAGAATGATATTTAATTTGTGGTTAATAGGTAGATTGTTAGCCTGGGCAACATGGTGAGACTCCATCTCTATAAAATATAAAACATTAACTAAGCATGGTGGTGCACACTTGTGGTTTCAGCCACTTGGGAGGCTGAGGCAGGAGGATCATTTGAGCTCAGAAGTTTGAGGCTGCAGTGAGCTGTGTTCATGCCACTGAACTCCAGCTTGGATGATAGAGAGATACTTCATCTCAAAACAAAAACAAACAAACAAAAAAATAGGCAGATTGTTTTCTTATTTCTCTGATTAAAACAATTTATTTTAAATGGCCTGAGCATGTTATGCTGAGTACATCAATACCCTGGAAAGTTTTGTGTGTGTGTGTGTGTGTGTGTGTGTGTGTGTGTGTGTGTGTGTAAGTGCTATTTGAACCATGGGAATATATGAAAAGATTGGACCATATGTAAATAGTCATAGTTTGTATTTTATGTTTCATTCTCATCAATTGTATGTGTTAAATAATTTACTAGTTTTAGTGTATGAAAGCTAAGAGGTATATTAGTATTTGTCACATTAACGCTTTAAAAAATAATTGCACAACATTCATGAAATTTAATGTGTTTTTATCACAGCAACAGTATTCCCTTCTCATAAAATAAAACAAATACAAAATGGTGCTGTTGATTATTATGTCAGTTCAGAGATACTCTGAGGATCAGGCTCCATGGTGAAATTAGATAGGCAAGAGATTCATAGGGACACAAGTCTGTGAAGGACACAGGGGCAAGGGAGCAGGAATAGGTGGGCAGGACTCAGACTGTGACGCAGGTTTGACACTTGTGAATGGAAAGAGGAAAGGAAAGAGGTTGGGCAGGAAGAGAATCAGACTGAATATAGCTTTGAAAAAATCTTGATTAGACCACGAGGTGCTCTACAGAAAAGACTGCCCAGCAGATGAGTCCACCATTGGGCAGGAAAGCCCAGCCCTTCCACACTTAGGCATTGACTGGGAGAGGCTTGGGGATAGGATGCTGCCACAGTTCCTGAAGGCATGGCAGCTGGAGGCTGTCAGCTAACTGCTGGATACTCTGAAGATGCCTGGAACTCTTGTCTTGCTAGAAATGGTGAAAAAATATTTACGATTTACTAAATATAACCCTTTTGAACTCTCTCTATCTTTGCCCACCCTGCCCCCTCTTAAATAGATTTCACATCTAGGATGCAATAGGGCCCCTATGTCTGCCCATTTCTGTTCCCAGCAGTGTTGCATTACTATGCAGTTTCCTAAAATGTCTAACCGCAGTCCCCTAAGGCCCTTATTAAATAGGAAAGACAGTACTTCCTTCAGGAGTTCCAGCTGGATGTGGGCCTCTCAGGTTTGGCTTCAAACATTTTTGCCTGCATGCACGGGATGCTCTCAAAGTTTAGCTGCATCTCTTTGTTCTTAATGCTCCACTTGCCCAAGACCAAGACCTAGACTTCCGCCTAAACCTCACTGTGAGCTCGGCAAGGCAATAAGCTGGTTGTAGTCAGTCCAGTTTCTGTTTGACTTACTGCCTGAGGGATTCTTAGAATATCTAGCGTTTCATACTGCTCGAAGTGAAGTGCTTACTGTGTCCTTTGAGATGTTTGTAAAGTTGTTATCTTAAGGATGATGCTTTTGTGATTGTCAAGTGAAAGGACTTCCAGCTGCCTGGATCAATCATATTCATATTTGTAATAAGTAACGGATATTGCTTCTTTTTCTCACAACAGTTTTTCCCAGAACATTTATGTAGATCCTTCTTAGTTTCAGAAAAAAATGTAGGGTTATTTGGATGGATTTAGATTTTTCACATTTGAGATATAGGAAATGAATCTCAACCTTTAATAGTTTTTCTTTTTGTTTTTGTGTGTTTTTTTTTTTTTTTTTTAAGATGGAGTCTTGGCCTGCTGCCCAGGCTGGAGTACGGTGGCACAGTCTTGGCTCACTGCAACCTCTGCCTCCCGGGTTCAAGTGATTCCCATGCGTTAGCCTCTTTAGTAGCTGGGACTACAGGCATGTGCCACCACACTTGGCTAATTTTTGTATTTTTATTAGATATGAGGTTTCACCATGTTGGCCAGGCTGGTCTTGAACTCCTGACCTCAAATGATCCACCCACCTAGGCCTCCCAAATTGCTGGGATTACAGGCTCAACCTTTAATTTGTAAAGCTTCTCTAGTAGAGTACTAAATCAGCAAGTTAATATATGCTAGCAGAGTATTAGATTGACAAGCTAATATTTGTTAGAGACTTATGCTATCTTATATTAAAGATGTAAACACATATATTCTTTCCAGTCTGTGTAGAAGTTGTACAGAGCTATAGTATCAAGCTATATGATGAGCTATGTATATCAACATGGGCACAAAATCTGTGATAACAATTGGCATTATGGATTTTGTGTTTACATTATGGTGTGTCACAAGCACTAGATGACTGTGCTAATCCCATGGCCACTTTGTACATGAGCCCTATAGGCAATGACAGGAGTGTCTGGGGAAAGGGGCTGACTGGTATCAACAGAATAGGTCATCCTGTCCTCTTGATATTAAACTCTTTCTCTGCCAAAACCACCCTTTGCTGAGCATGCACATGGGATGCAAATATCTTCAAGTCTTTTTGTCCATTTAGAGAAGTCTGTCCACATACCTCTTCCCCCGACCTTTTCACCAATTTTCCAATCATGTTCCAAGTTTCTTGACATACAACCAAATCACTGGCCTCATCCCATTTATCAGTATAGAGCTGTACATTTGGCCATTTCTCCTTCTAGGCAAAATAAACAACCAGATGCACTATTTGAAGTTCTGCCCTCTGGGAGGACTTCCCTTCGCTGCTGTCCTTTATAGGTGTTCCTGAAATGGGCTATAGTGCTGCAGCCGTCCACTTTCAGGTGGTGCCTGCATATCATGCAGAAGCATCTGTAAACCAGGCCCAAGTTTTCTCCCATAAGGTCGTAGTTGTGGGCAGGGGGAGAGGAGATAACATAGCAGGAGTCAGGTCCATGGTATTCGGGCCACTTCCTCATGTAACTTACTTGTACCTTCAGTGCCCTTTTGAGCCTATATATATTAATAACACTTCCATTTGATACTGGATTACTGCTCTGTACACCCAACTTTATGGGTTGGACGGTTCTTAACACCTTGTTCGTGATGAGCATAGTTACTTGGTGGCCCATGGTTAACTGTCCAATTTCTATTAAGGCCCAGTGGCAAGCCAAAAGCTGTTTCTCACAAGGGAGAGTAGTCATCTGCAAAGAATGGCAGGTCTTTGCTCTATAACCCTAAGGGTTTGTGCTGTGATTCACCTATCTGGGCCTGCCAAAGGCTCCAGACAGTATCCCTGTCTGTCCCTGGCATTTCAAGCACCATTGGATCTGCCAGATCCTTTGGCCCAAGTATTAGAGCATCCTGCACAGCAGCCTGGAATTGTTGAAGAACCTTCTTCTGTTCAGGATCCACTCAAAACTAGAAGCTCTTTGAGTCACTCAGTGAATGGACTGGAGCAGCACACTCAGATGGGGAATATGTTGCCTTCAAAATCCAAAGAGGCTCACCACGCATCTGCCTCTTTCATGGTTGTAGGAGGGACCAGATGCAACAACTTACCTCTCACCTTAGAAGGGATATCTCAATGTGCCCCACACTACTGGACCCCTGGACATTTCACTGAGGTGGAAGGCTCCTAAATTTTTGATGGATGTATTTCTCACCTTCTGGCAAAAAAGTTCTTACTAGTAGGTCTAGAATAGTTGCTAGAACCAGGAACTTTCTCTGTAATATCCAGCACCGAGTAAGCAAGTGCAGAATAAGTATTCTTATTTTTAGTGATTGGTAAAGAAAGTGTGATGTGAGCATGTCCATTTGGAGATGCACAGACCAAGTGAGAATTCCAGTCCACTTGAAACTCCCTCCAGTACTTAAGAGTATTCAAGTACAGTTAAAGGCAAATCTCATTAAAGTCCCTCGTCCCTTTCCTGTTCTTTGGCCCTCGTAACTTTGGGAGACTGGAGCACTCCTAGCCAAGAAGTGCTTTCCTTCATCTATGCCATCTTCCCTTTCTCACTGTCGCCTTTCTCAATGGACTCTCGGCAATCTCTGTGCTGTTTCCCAAGGGTAAACTTCTTCCCGGAGTCTGCTCCATCTGCATGTTCAGTCCATGAGGAGTGCAGTTCTTTAACTGTTTTCCTCTTGAAGATCCACTTGCATGGACTTTTGGCTTTTTGTACTCAAAGATGTGACAGGGTGTGGCTAAGCTGGTAACTCTCTCTTGCTGATGGAAAGGAGAGAATAGAAGGAGAGAAGGGTGTGATGCTCACATGTTAATGATTTTTTTGTGTAGTTACAAAAGTTGTGAAGAGGCTGATAAAATTATGACATTGATCATCACAGATGTGAAGGCAAATAAGTGATGCCCTAAGGAAACGTTTTAGAAATGCTGTTTGTCTAATAAGTTAAAATCTGAAAATTGCATTTATTATTAACAATATAAAACTCCTTCTTTATATACATTTCCAGCTTTTACTTGTGAATTAACATTTTGGGAGAAAATAAGGATTTGTTGGGTGTGGTGGCTCATACCTGTAATCCCAGCCTGTTGAAGGGCTGAAGCAAGAGGATTGCTTGAGCTCAGGAGTTCAAGACCAGCCTAGGCAACATGATGAAACCTCATCTCTATAAAAAATTACAAAAATCTGCTGGGTGTGATGGAACGCACCTGTAGTTCCAGTGACTAGGGAGGCTGAAGTGGGAGGATCCCTTGACCTTGGGAAGTGGAAATTGCAGTGAGCCACAATTGTGCCGCTGCACTCCAGGCTGGGAGACGGGGATACTGTCTCAAAACAAAAACAAGTAAGATTATTTTAAAAAGTTGTGTACTCATTTTTTTACTTCTTTATTACCTGTAGAATGGAGATATGGGGAAAAATCAAGATTAATTGAAATAATCATAATTCAATTAAAACATGAATAGTAATGTTTAAATAACATTCATATCAATGAGAGTGGGTTTTTTTGGTTCCACTTTGGGGATGTTTAAATGACAATTTTATCATGTATATAATTGTAAAACCTCATCCTCTTCCCCAGCCGTGGTGTGAAGAGGCAGAAAGGCAGAGGCACCATTTCTAAAATCCACCTTTTATTTCTGATGTGATTTCCTCAATATTGGTGTATCAGTGGGAGCGTGTCAGGCATAAGTGCCGTGATGAGCACATATAAACATGATTCTTCCCTGAGGAATCAGTCCAATGAGGAGGCACACATTAACCATCCAATCACACAGATGGGAGTTGCATTTAAGTATCAATGAGTGCTACAAAGAATGACATACGGCAATGTGTGAGCCTATATTGGGGGATAGAAAGGACAGGCACGTCCTGCCTGGGGAAATATGTTTATGGAGCTGAATAGTGAAGGGTTAGTAGAAATTCACTTGGCAAGCAAACTGGAAAGATTGGCTCAGCCAGAGGGAACAGGGACAGCTTCTGTGAACAGAAGAAAGAAATGCTCACATGGCTGGAAAAGAGAACAGGGGGCATGTTAAGGATTTTGTTTTTATTGTAAAAAGTCATCAAAGTGTTTTAAGCTGGAGGTCACAAGGTGCTCACTTGGATGAAGGTCAGGGGCATGAATGAGGCCAAGGAGATGTGTTAGCAGGCTCTTGCTTTAGTTGAGGTGAGACATAGAGGTAGCTGGGATATGGGTGGTGGCAGGAGTGATGGAGAGGTGCAGAGATTTGAGAAATCCTTGTGAGGAAAAGTGGGTAAGTGGGTTGCTGAGGGATCCAATATTGAGAGTGATGGAAAAGAACTCCTGGGTAACTTGCTTGTATAAAGAGGAAAAGATCATACATTCAGATTTCCTACTGAGGACACTTGAAGCATTTGAGGTAGAGAGTTCTGGTCTTGAGATATAAAATAGTGAGTTAAGATGAATTTATAGATATAAAATGACATCATGGGCCTGCATCCGATTACCTAGGGAGAGAGGAGCACCCACATGTAATAGCCAGGAATAGGAGGGCAAGCTTGCAGAGCAGAGTGCAGAGGAGCACCTGAGACGTGGAGGAATCCAGAAGCGCCCAGGAAGAGGGAGGGAAAGAAGCAGGGAGGGAAAACAGCCGTGGAGGCTGAGGAAAAGGCAAGGGATTGAGTGCAATAACTTTCAGTTGAATTTAATGTTGTGCGTCCTGAGGGTTGAAACAGGACGGAGGTAGTTTGAAGAGTGAATAGGAGGTGAGAAAAGGAAGTCAACAAGAAATGAGGCAGCTCTTTGGAGAATTTTGTCTTCTGCTTGGAAAAAAACATAGGAGTGAGGGAGTTTGTTTGAGAGACATATTTTATGATCAAATGGTATCTGCCACATTCAGGTTGTTTCGAAAAGGTATCCTTCCTTGTTTACAATTTTCTTATTCATCTATTTCAGTTACATAAAAATTATCTAAAAAGGTGGTGTGCCTTCCACATCACTGACCATCATATAACAGTTTTAACTTCTCTGTAAAGGCAGCACCGCATCAGAACTACAGTTGAATATTGTTACTAAAGCCCTCTTGAGAATACCTCATGGTATAAAGTTTCCAGGTGATTTTTTCTCAAACTCCATCTTGTTAAGAGCAAAAAATAGTTTGAAGTTCAGCATGGAAAATCCAAATCTGTTTGAAGGTGATTTTTCAAAATAGCAAAAACCTAAAGATATATATTTTAATAATTTTAAATTGAGATAAGTTTTTATTGAGATAATTGTAGATGTGCGTGTAATTGGGAGGAATAATGAATGTAGAGAGATCCACATATAATTTATTCAGCTTACCTCAGCAGCAACATAGAGGCAAAACTATAGTATAATATTACAACCGGGATACAGACATTGATATGAAACCACTTATTTAGATTTCTCTAGTTTTTTGTTTTCTTTTCCTTTCTTTTCTTTTCTTTTCTTTCTTTTTTTTTTGAGACAGAGTTTTGCTCTGTCTCCCGGGCTGGAATACAGTGGCATGATCTTGGCTCACTGCACCCTCTGCCTCCAGGGTTAAAGTGATTCTCCTGCCTCAGCCTCCTGAGTAGCTGGGATTACAGGTGCTCGCCACCATGTCTGGCTAGTTTTTGTATTTTCAGTAGAGAAGGGGTTTTGCCATGTTGTCCAGGCTAGTCTGGAACTGCTGACCTCAAATGATTTGCCTGACTTAGCCTCCCGAAGTGCTGCGATTACAGGTGTGAGCCACTGCACCCCGCCCAGATTTCCTAGTTTTACTTGTACTTATTATGTGTATATGTAGGGGGTACACACGTGTGTGTGTGTATGAGTGTGCATGTATGTAGTTCTATACAGCTTCATTATAGGTGTAGGTTTCTGTCCACTACCTCAGTCAAAAGTATTTTAATGAGAAAAAAAGTTAACGCTAAGTTTGCATAGTTGATAATAAATTGTACATGAATAGGTAGAAGAGCAACTGTAAGTAATTTATTTGCCTCCTTTTTACTAGCCAGTAACTTGCTTTACTCTTAAAATTTGATAATTTTCAAATGTCTGGAGAGGCAGCATTGCAGGTCCCATCATGGTATGTAATATGTAGGAGTGCTGCGTGTGGACTCCAGCCAGATCTCCTGGGTTCAGGTTCCAGCTCAATCCCTTACTCTCTCTATATGATCTCAGGCAGGTCGTAAGCACTCTCTGACTCAGTTTCCTCATCTGTAAAATGAAGATGATAATAGGGCCCACTTCCTGAAGTTGTTCTGAGGATTAAAGAGTACACTGTGTAAGTGAGAACTGCTCTCATTATTTTTACAGTTAATTCCTTCAAGACTATAATCTGTCTGTCAGTGAAAATTCCAGAAGCAGATTCTGGGCCTTACCTTCTTCACTCTGTGTAAAGCAAGTCTTAATCTTGACAGTGGGTCTGTGATAACCTTAGTGTATGTTTAACTTTTGGTATAAATCGAAGTATGTTGCTCTACCTTTGACTCTCAGGGATGTATTGATTCATGAAATTCCATTTCAGAGCCATGATAAAAGCCTTAAAGACAATCTCTTTAACCTTCAAATTTCTAATGTAAGCTAGTATGGATTAGACTTTTAATTCTTATCTATTTCCTGAGAAATCTTATTGATTTATTAAGTGCTGACGCCACATATCTAACATAGGAGAGTTACACTTATTATTGGAAAAGGAGAAGGTGAAGAGCTCTTTTTGACAGGAAAATATAGATGAAACTATAAAAAAAAGTTCTCCAGGGAATATTCTCATCCTCTATAAATTCAACAATGAAACTCTTTTTCTGATTGTACCCTGAGAGATTTTGAAGTCATTTTTCAGGGGAAGACAAATGCATTAATGAGAATTCTATAATCAGTTTAATCAGTTTTTGTTCCACTCAAGGGACTTTGATGGGCTCGACCAGAAGACAGGTGGCATATACTTTTTTCTTTTTCTTTCTTTTTTTTTTTTTTTTTGAGACAGTGTCTTGCTCTGTCACTCAGGCAGGAGTGCAGTGGCGCCATCACAGCTCCAGCCTCCCTCGTATCTGGGACTATAGGCACACAACACCACACCCAGCTAATTTTTTTCTATTTTTTGTAGAGACAGAATCTCACTATGTTGCCCACGCTAGTCTTAGACTCGTGGGCTGGAGTGATAAACTCAGCTTGGCCTCCCAAAGCGTTGGGATCAAGTGTGACCCACCGTGCCTGGCCTAGCCTATGCTGTCGTAACAGAAGGTGCACTTAGAACAAGCAGCTATTTGAGACTTTTCTAGGAGGTGCTTGCAGGAGCAAGAAGAATGAATTATACATTATAAACAAAACAAAACAGTTTCCTTTGGTTACTTGCAAAAGTGATCTGGGAAACTGCCTCTTTTCCTAACTGCCCTGGAGAAATTGATTTCCTGTTCAATAGGGTTGGTTTTCTCAGAGCATGAAGACAAGAGTGATTTATGCACTAATTAATTCAGGAAATATTTCTTTATGGAGGCTTTACGAGGGTCCAGACTCGATTCTAAGCCCTAAAGATAACACTGTGGGCCAATATCTCTGTCTTAAGGGAGCCATTCTAGTCGGGGAGAAAGATAATAAAGTAACAACTGACGGTGCTCAGTGACAAGTGTATAAGTAGAATTAAAGCAGGATGAGGAGACGGAGTGACAGCCATTGCGCTTTCAGATAAGGTGGTCAGGAAGGCTTCTCCGAAGAGGTAACAGTTGGTCCAAGACCTGAGTTTGGTGAGGTGCCAGCCGCCATACCCACCTGTGTGGGGGTGGTCGTCCAGGTAGAAGAGACAGCAAGTAACAGGCAAGCGCTCTGAGGTGGTAGCCTGCTTGCTGGGTTTGTGGAACTCCAGGAGAGCAGTGCTGCTGGAGCTAAATGAGGAATGAACAGCGAGCATGGAAGAGACGTGGTGAGATGGTCAGGGGCCTGCTGATCTGAGGCCTGCCTCGTAGGCCACAGCGATGACTTTGCCTCTTATCTTGAGTGTGGAGGAGAGTGAGTGGTGACTTTTGAGACCAGCAAAGTGACATGATCTGCTTTATCCTTTGAGAGCGTAGCCTGGCACTGTGTGGTAAGATGGCATGCTGAGGGTAGTACTGGGGGTGATACAGCATGATTCCAAGCAGGGAGAGCCATAAAGAGGCTGTTGCATTAATGCAGGTGCAAAGCGGTTCTGGCTTAGCCCAGGGTGGTAGCAGTGGAGGTGGAAGTGGGGAGAAGAAATCAGATTCAGGATATATTCTCATTGCAGGGAAGACAAGATTGGCTGATGGACTGGATGAGGGCAATGCCAGAAAGACTCTCTGTATGAATTTTGGCCTGAGTAATGGGGTGAATGGAAATGCAGGCAGTAAATTATGGGACCTGGGGCAACAGGTTTAGGGGAAGAAGTTAGGAGTTGATTTGGGAGCATGCTAGTTTTGAGATACCTACAAAATATCCAAGTGAGATAACAATTAGGCACTTGGATATGCAATTCTGAAATTCAGAAGAGGTTTGAGTTGCAGATATGGATTTGAGGGTCATCAGCTAGCAGGTGGTATCAAAACCATTGGTTTGAGCCCCATCACCAGTGCATTGAATGTAAATAGGAAAGAAGTCCATGGGCTGAGCCATGCAGCAGTTCATCCCAAAACAGAAGGAGGAAGCAAGGAGGCTGAGAAAAAGCAGCTGGTCAGGGAGGAGGGAAACCAGGAGAATTCTGGATCCTGGAAGCAAAGAGAATGAAATTTTTTGAAGAATCAACAAGTGATCAATTCTGTCAAATGAAAGCTGGATAAAAATGAGGGCTAAGAATGGGCCACAAGCAGTGAGCAGCTCATTGGTGATCTTGACAAGCAGTTTTAATGAGTGGAATATAAAGAGAAGAAACTCCTCATTTTCCATGACTCATTTGGATAGCAGAATGGGGAGGGTGGGGTAGCTGGATGACCGTGTGGTCTCACTGGAGACTTTTTGAGAACTAACAGCGTGTTGTATGCTGAAAGAATGATCCTGAGAAAGGGAACAATTGATGATGTCTATGATATGTAATAATTGCAGGTGCAGAATCCTGGAGTAGGTGAGATGGGATGGGGCCCAGAGCCCTAGTGGAGAGGGGACAATTCATCCATTGCTATGGAAAGGTGTAGTCTGTGGGTATGTTTGCAGCGGAGACGGTAGTTTGTGGGTAGGACAATATGGAAGTTCTCTGCTGGTTACCTTTTATGTTCTCAGGGAAATAAGAGAAACAGGATTGACAGTCATCGCAGAGTGCAGGTGGTGGAGGGAATGGAGCCATTTGAAGACAGAGTGTTCCACAGTGTGTCTATAAGAATGAAAATGTCCACTCAGCAGAGACACTTATTTTACCACGACCTTAAGTGGTAATTTATTTTATTTTCCAGGCAGCTTCGATTGTCACTTGAGGTTGTTTTAATAAGTTTTAAGGGAGATGAGCCAGTATAACTGTGTGTTTGTTTAGCCATATTGGTCTAGAGAAACATCTAATAGGTGAAGAGTAGGGTTTAACTAACTTCGGAGCCATGGAAGTAACGGTTTGGGCATGAGGGTGACTTTAACAGTGGACCATGGAGTCTAAATAATATAACGAGGAAGTGAGGGCATGAGGTGGTTGTTGGAGGTGGTTGGAGTGGATACTGGAGTGAGTAGACTGCAGAGAGGGGAGGTGGTGGTCAAAGAAAGGGAGAGTTGAGGTTGGGGTGTTTGTAGGTGGTGCAGCTATTGACAATCATGATGACAGGACATGAGCAGAGGTGTGCATGCCTGAGGAGGACTGGGAGACAGGAGCTTCCTACATGAGGATGGCATGGACCTTGGCACCAGGATTATGGATGAATCATCTATGCAGATAAGAAAACTAGTGACCAAGAGAAAGACAGGGAACCATAGCAAAATCTTCTAACAGTAAGTGGGGAGTCTTTAGGAATATAGTAGATGATTATCATAAGGAGAGATCGCTGTGTATCTGATGACATGTGCCTTAAAGGGATTATGGATTCCAAGAAGGAGGCGAAATAAATAGCTTGGGAGCAGCAAAGAAGATATGCGCCTCACTTCTAGCCCACTGACACTAGGGATGTGGGGGAAAAATAACAGCTGCTACACAAGAAGGTGTCAAGGTCAGCAACGTCCTGGTGTTCATGTGTGTGTGTGTGTTTGTGCGTGTGTGTGTGTGTGTGTGTGTGTCTGTGTGTGTGTGTTGGAGGAGGGTGTCCACTTTTCAGGGACAGCAAAAAAGTGAAAGAACATTCAGAGAAGAGGATGAGAACACAGGAGATTTTCCTGAGGTCATAGACCTGGATTATTCAAGGTACAGTGGAGGGATTTGGGGGATTCAAGAAGGGTATGTTTGAGTCAGTTACAGGATATACAGAGCCTTGTAGGGTAAGAGAGTCTAGGGATTGAGGCTCTACATTTTTGCAGAGCTCAAAATAGGGATATCTACAAAATGTAGAGATTGAGGGAATGTAGGGATTGAGGTCAACAGGATGGAGGAATGATAGTAAGATCTGCCCTGAAAGTCACAGAGGGGAGAGAGATGATCAGAAAATTGTAGCATTCTTGGGATGGATCATTTCGGCAGTAAACTGGGACACCACGAGTTAGGACAAGTGGTGGTCTGATTGGGAGTAAGTTGAATTCTGTGTACCTGCCCCCTAAATTTTGTTCCAGTGGTAACAAGGCTGAGAGATCACCCAGATGAAGATGATATAATGATGTTTGGAGTAGGGGTTGAATATGGTATATTTGATGAGGACATAAAGGAGACTTTGGTTTAGTGGTAAATAAAATTTACCCATTTATTTGCCCAATGGTTATTGATAACAAGGTATCGAGGATAAAGGCAAAACAAAGCTCAGTTCTTCCCAGTGATATCACTCACCAGAATATTACCTGGATACAATCGATAGTGGCCCAGTTTATGTCTTTTTCCCTCTCCAAACCTTTTAACCACAGAGCTTATTATCAGACATGTACATTTATGTCATTAATAAATAAATAGCTGTTTTTATAAAACAAGAAATGCTTCATGAACACTGAGACTTTCACATAAAAAAATAACAGGCTAATAAACGGTGACATCGCTCGTTCAATACAAATTTAATAGTTTTAAACAAATTGAGGTTTGCTAACCGAAAAATGTTGTGTTATAGTTTTTCTTAATTTGGGGAAGGGGTGTTCTGCTACAAGAGGAACTTTCAAAATGAAATTAGGAAAAAACTTTTCCGAAAAACTTTTACTCATGTCACCCTATTTGCCAGCAATCATCGCAGCAAACACAAAGAGCTTTTTCAGTTTACTTTTATGTTATGACAAATACTTTGCACATTGCATGCTTTTAAAAAATAGACTTTACATGTATTTGGTTTAAGAAGGTTGAGGAAAAAGAACATTATCTACTGTGTTTAATTAATTTATGAACTGTAATCCCTTTGCTTCCCAAAATACTGATTCAGAGTGTTATCTTTTTTGCTCCCAAAGACTCAACAGGTTGCTACAGTTGATGCAGAAATCTTTTGAACACACTATATTATCACATTGAAGACATTTTGGCTACTGTTTTAAAGTATGACCAAACCAATTTCCATTTAGCTTTTAAGTCAATGAAGCTTTCCGTTCTATTTTAGTACATGATTCCAACAAAGACTTTGCATCCTTTCTTTTAACAACAATCTAATATCAAAGGACTGTCAGTGCTGTGACTCTGCTTTATTTTTGCCCAGGCCAGCAAAAGTTTGAGTCATTTTTATAAAATACTGGCAAAGTTCAAAGAGACTTCTTAGTAACTCTCAACTTACTGGTGAGATATATGTGTATGCCTTCTGCACGTTATAACTCCAGGCATCCTGTACTTTTTCTAATGACATATGGAGTAATAAACATGTGAAAGACATTATTTGGTGAAACTGAGAAAGTCTGAGTTATGTCACAAGGAGTGTGGGGTTCAATGGTGATTTTTAAAAAATGACTTTCTTTATATATTGCTTAATGCTGTGTTCTTTGGTCTTACAACTTCTTAGCGTGTAGGGATAAGAAGGGTACAACATAACATTGTTTCTGTGTAACAAATATAATGACCTATGATTTTTTTTATGTCTCATTAAAATAGAATACAGATTTATGTCTCATTAAAACTCAACATTCTTAGAATTTCATTTTAGTCTGTGAATCCTTAGCAGGGGCAAAAGTTGGTTTGGGGAAATAAAAAAATTACAACAGTGGTTTTTGGCCCTCCAACGGGTCATCGTGCTATACATGTATATTTTAAACTGAGATATTAAAACTTCATGGGGCAATTAGGAAAAAATGCTCAAAACAGGCCCTGTTGAGGGACAATAATTTAAAAACAAGGTTTAGAATCGCTGATATAGTCTTTTGAAATGGAAGCTCAGCACCACAATAAAATGTGAGCTACCAGCACAACGGGGCTATAGACGGACTTTGAAAATAAATTCCAAATGTGTGTTGCAAGTACAGTTTCATTTGTTTGCTAACCATCAATCTTACACTGTTTTTAATACATCAGCCTATTTATAACTCACACTAGGCCGTGTACGCCAGGGTTCTAAGGCAGGGTGTTGGCTGCCTCAGCTTTGTCTCACTCCGGTCCTTTCCTCCAGGAGCTGTCTTTTGAGGGAAATGAGATAAGGAAAGTGAAACACTTGGCGTGGAACATTCTGTGAGTGCAGTGTAGACAGCTGTGGGATCACAGAGGAAGAACAGTTAGTTTTGCCAGAAAGTGGTTAGGAAAGAATTTAATAAATAGATGACTTTAGACCAAGGAGTTTACAAAATTGGATGGGAAAACAACCACATCTTTATTAACAATTAACTATATCTAAAGTGTACTGTTTCCTTTAATTACAATGTGGCAAACCTCAGTAGTTAGCAGGACCTACATTTTTTCAGCAATAGAATCACTAGTTGTTTCCATAGTACATTACAGTTGTTGCAGAGATCTTGAATTATTGTTTGTGGTCATAACTACTTTGAAATTACAGTACTTACTAGATACACCTCTAGATATTGTTACTTAACATTTTGTTAATAAAGCATGTATTTTGCAAGGCTCAGATCTAACTATATAAATTGCAAAATTTCTGTTTGACAAGGGACACCACGAAGTTAAAAGGCAAATGACAGCATGGGATGCATATATAACAGACAGGAGATCCATATACATAATGAAAAAGAGCTCCTACAGCACATTCATGAGATTAAGGAGGAAATTCATGGCTTATCAGAGAGGAGCTTGGGAAAGGCAGATTACAGAAGAATATATTGATATAGCCAATGCAAATATAAGTATCTTAGTTCTTCAGTGCAATGTTAACTAAAAAAGAAATTATTTAATAGCATTTTGGTAAGTTGCCAAAAATTAAGGGTGAGCATGTAAAACATAAAGGGTATGGGAAAATAGACTTTTTCAGAATGTTGGCACAAGGTGGTAAATCCTTTTTTCAGGGCAATTTGATAGTAGCTTTCAATTTCTTAAAATGCTCATATGTTGACCCAGAACTCCCACCTTCATAAATCTCACCTACAGAAATGCTGGCATAAATATGTACATAAATGTAGGTATATGTATATTAGGTGAAATAATGCTTTCATTGTGAAAAACCTGAAGTGATTTAAATGTCCATTAATAGGGAAATGTATTAAATGTACTGTTAAATTCTTATAATAGCATAATATGCAACAATAGGTATAGCCATATATATGGACCTGGAGACTTTTGTAAGACGACACTGCTGTATGAAAAGTCATAAAGAAAATACATAGTACAATCTTGTTTGTGAAAAACATAACAAAGCCAAAAACTCAACAGTAATTAAGGAGCATGGAAAAGTGTCTTGTTGGACATGAGTGCAACTCTTTATGGATGTCCCCTTTGGAGGGAGGATTGAGGGTTGTCGGATTAATGACAAGAGTGTTTGTTCTTACTCTTCTGTAATGTTCTGTAATGACTGTATTCATGTATTGCTGCATAATAAAGTAAAAGGAAAAAATTTAAAGATGATTGCATCTGCTATAACAACAGCAATATAGACGACTTAGGAATAAAGCCATTAGGAAATGTGCAGGACTTTTGGAAAGAGAACTGTCAAATTTTATGGAGGTATATAAAAGAAGACCTGAATACATGGAGAGATGTAACATGTTCGTGAATTGAATGATTCAATATAAGTTTATAGATGTTAGTGCAAATCTAGTCAAAACCCATGGGAAATTAAACTTGGCAAAGCGATCCTAAAGTTCTGCAGGAACAAAAAATGTAGGTGAGAATAACCAAGAAAATCTTGAAAAAGACTTATAGGAGTATGCCTGTACAACCAGATATTAAAGCTACTCTAAAATGAAAGTAATGAAAATAGTGAACTGTTGGCTCATGATTAGACAAGAAGATCTACTTAACAGAATGGAAAGGCAGAAATTAGTGGGCTGGCCTCCACAGTCTCTTGGGCATCGGCTTCTACTAGAGATTCACATTTAGACTTCCAAGTTCTTTATTGTCACTCACAATGAGCCAGACTCAGCCCTGACTCCTTTGCACTTTCCACCATACCTTGTGCCATTTCAGTGTTGGTATTAGGTAGGGCAGGCAGAGGATGACCATTTGATTGGGTTTAACTGGCAAGTTGATTTTAGGGGCAAATGTCTTGCTACTTTAACCTCCTTAAGGAGGATGCCTGACAGTGAGGAAGCGTATGGAGGGACTGAGAGGAGTCGATTTATTTATTTATTTTTATTTTATTAATTTTTTTTTTTAGACATAGGGTCTCACTATGTTGCCCAGGCTGGTCTCGAACTCCTGGGCTCAAGTGGTCCTCCTGCCTCGGCCTTCCAAAGTGTTGGGATTACAAGCATGAGCCACCATGCCCAGTTAGGGGGTCATTTTAGACATAAAATTCAAATCTCTGCGGTATAACTGTTCAGCCTCTAAGAAAAAAGAATTTTTGGAATAGTGTGTTTCTAAGTAGGAGACTAAAGCATACTTTTCCAGTTTTTCTTACATATAGTGATTTAAAGACTTAAAAATGTATCATTTTAGAGAAGAATTGAAAGAGGTACTGTAAGTCAGTCAAGGAAGAACAAAGTAAGCCAGGTTCAAAGAATACGTTACTCAGAAGCAAAGTTTATTTGCAAGAGTGGAGAAAATGTCAGGGATCATAGCACAAATCAGACTTATAGATTCTAAAAGTTTCTCCCTCCAAAGAAACGTATAAAATACATATAGTATTTATGTTGCTTCATTAAAAACGTAAGCCCAATAAGCAAATGTTTTTGTTTTGTTGAATTACCTGATTTCCGATCACTGCTCTAGGGAGTTCCCAAGGATCCACCTGGGTGGGGTTTATCTTTCTCTCTACCCAAAGAAAGCCTAGATTAGGCTTGTTTTGTTTTAGGCTTTCAGTAGTTGCCGCCCTCCCTTCCCTGTCACTGAATTTATGTTTCATAGCCTTTTTTCATCCTGAGGGTGGTTAGTGGTAAGAGCTAGATGGCCAAGTTTTGGATGTTTATTGAAGGCAGCAGTGGTTCTCACATTATTGTGCGAAGGAGTCTCCTGGAGCTGTCGCCTTAAGATGCAGATTCTGATTTAGTAGTTCAGGGGTGGGACATGAGATTCTGCATTTTTAACAAGCTTCTGGATGAACTCTTTAAGGCTGGTCTAGGGCTCACACTTTGAGTAGGGAGCGCTAAGCTGAAAAGGGGGCCTAATTTGAACGTAGGAACTAAATCAGCATTGTCCAGCAGAAATGTAGTGTGAGCCACAGATGTGAGCCAGATATGTTATTTAAAAATTTCCAGCCGGGCGTGGTGGCTCACACCTGTAATTCCAGCACTTTGGGAGGCCAAGGTGGGCGGATCACGAGGTCAGGAGTTCAAGACCAGCCTGGCCAACAAAGTGAAACCCTGCCTCTACTAAAAATACAAAAATTAGCTGGGCATGGTGGTGCATGCCTGTAGTCCCAGCTACTCGGGAGTCTGAGGCAGGAGAATCGCTTGAACCCAGGAGGCGGAGGTTGCAGTGAGCCAAGATTATGCCACTGCACTCCAGCCTGGGCAACAGAGTGAGACTTCATCTCAAAAAAAAACCAAAAGAAGTCCAGTACCCACACCGAAAGAAGGAAGAGGAAACAGGTAAAATTAATTGTAATACTATATCTTATTTAAAGAATATATCCCAAATCTTATTATTTCAACATGTAATCCACAGAAGAAATTATTGAGATATTTTATATACTTTGTTTTCAAATTAAGTATTAGAATCCCCTGTGTATTTTATACTTGCAATATACCATGTGCATTATAATACAGCCACATTTCAAGCACTTAGTAACCACGTGACTACTGGCTACCATACTGAATTATAAAAAAGTAAAAGAATTTTTCTGATTTATACAAATTTTTGCCCAAATAAAAATTTGGACATGCTGGTTCTGACTTCATGTATACAAACCAAATACATGTTTACAGTATATGTTTATTATATATGTATATATCATGTCACATATTCCAAAATAAATTTCTGATGAATAAAAGATTTTTATTTTTTCTATTTATTTTTATTTTATTTTTTTGAGATGGAGTCTCTCTCTGTCCCCCAGGCTGGAGTGCAGTGGCGTGATCTTGATCCACCTCCTGGATTCAAGTGATTCTCCAGCCTCAGCCTGCCAAGTAGCTGGGATTACAGGAGCGTGGCACCACACCCGGCTAATTTTTTTTCTTTTGTATTTTTAGTAGAGGTGGGTTTCACCATGTTAGCCAGAATAGTCTCAATCTCCTGACCTACTGATCTGTCCACTGTGGCCTCCCAAAGTGTTGGGATTACAGGCATGAGCCACCATACCTAGTCAAGGATTTTTAAATGAAACCATACCATAATGTGATTGAAATGTAGATGACACATTTTCTGATATCAGAAGTACCACACGGTCTTTTTTGACATGAAAACACAGGGAAAAACAGTCATAAAAGAAAATAATAGCTTTTCATGCAGTTAAATCTAGCTAACATTTAATTAATCAGAAATACTTCATCCAAATTAGAAATCAAGCAATGAAGGTGGAAAAAAGTACTTACAACATATGGTATAGATAATACACTTAAACTAATATTACTGAGAAAAATGGGCAGTGTTCATGATATAATTTGTTAAAAGACACACAAGGGACCAAAACATTTTTTTAAAATTTAATCTTATTTATAAAAACATTAAAACTAGCAGTGATATTTATCAGTTGAGCATTACTGGGGGAAAAATAACATGGAGGTAGAGGGCAGATTAGTTCAGTCTTTGGGGAAGCCCCTGACAAGATGTCACTACAAAGAGCAATAAAGATGGTTATCCTCTGATCCAGCATTGTTTCTACTTTGGGGAATTTAGCAAAGGAAGCAGAGAGGTTCACAAGGTTTATTACGAATTAGAATGTTTATCACAATGTTATATGTGATTATATTGTACGCCTTCAACACTTATCTATACCACTTTCCATTCTCCCTTGGCCTTCACTTTCTGCTCTCACTGAGCCTATTTCAGGTTTCTTATCAAGCTTAGACTCAAATAATACTGGCACTAACAACAAGACAAATTTTTGCAGCTTGCATAAACATTTGTGTAAGAAGTTCTCTACAAAATCTTCAAGATTATAATCCAGTTTATCAGTTTTAATTTTTGGTAGTTGGTAGGTACAATTTGGATTACTTTGTTAGGATGTAAATGAGAGGATATAAAATCTGTACCTTTTTTTTAATTGGCCAGAGGTATTCATGATTTCTAAAGGAATATTGGTCTTATAACTTCTGCAATTTTTGAATGTTATCTGACATAGTAACTGTGATGACTGAGAATCGGCTGATCAATCTTAAAAAGTTAGCTTTGTTTTTGCTTCTAATAACTTTTATAATTTTTAAAGAATTGTTTTAGGTTTACAGAAAAATTGTAAGGATAGTACAGATTCTCTGCATACCCCTCATCTAGTTTTCCCTGTTGTTAACCTCATGTATATCCATGGTGTATTTGTCAAAACAAAGAAACCATCATTGGTGCATTACTATGGACTGAACTACATTCTTAATATCCCTAGTTCCAACCCCTGCTCCCCTATCTTTTCTCCATCACAGGATCCCACTCAGGATAATACCACATTACCTTTAAGCAGCCTGTCTCCCTTGGTTCCTCTGGTCTGTGATAGTTTCCAAGACTTTCCTTGGTTTTGATGATCTTGGTAGTTTTGATGAGTACTCATCAGGTATTTGTAGAATGTCCCTTAATTTGGGTTTGTCCTACATTTTTCTCAGGATTTGACTGGACTTATAAATTATGGGGGAAGAAGACCACAGAGGTAAAATACCATTTTCATCACATCATATCAAAAGTACATGTTATCAACATGACTTATCACTGATAATGTTAGCTAACATTTTAACCTTTTTATTGTGAAGCACATTAGCTAACTTTTTAACCTTATAATTTTTATTGTGATAAACTTAGCTAACTTTTTAACCTTACATTTTTACAGTAAAGCACATTATCTTCATAAGAGTACATAAAATACATATAGGTACAGGTTAATTAATTATAATTAAAAAAAAAACACTCATGTGCCCTTTACCCAGCTTAAGAAACCAATACCTTGGAAATTTTCTGTATTCCACCTTTATAGCTATAATTCTAAATTTTGTATTAATCTTTCTCATAAAATTTACTACTTCAATATGTATCTTTAAACAATATATTGTATTATTTTTGTCAGTTAATTATTTTTTTTTTTTTGGGAAACAGGGTCTCACTCTGTCATATAGTGCAGTGGCACAATCACAGCTCACTGCAGTCTCAACCTCCCAGGCTCAAGCGATCCTCCCACCTCAGCCTCACGAGCAGCTGGGACTACAGGTGCATGCCACTATGCTTGGCTAAATTTTTAAATTTTTCTGTAGTGACAGGGCCTCACTATATTGCCCAGGCTGGTCTTGAACTCCTGGCCTTAAGCAGTCATTCCCCCTTGGCCTCCCAAAATGTTGGGATTACAGGCATGAGCCACCATGTCCAGGCCATTTTTTTGCCAGTTTTTGAATTTCATATAAACATGTAATTTTGTATGTATTCTCTGTAAACTTGATTTATTTAGCTCAATTTTAGTTTGCGACATTTATTCATCTCTATGACTAATATTTGGATTTATTGTCTTATTCTACCATTGTATATGCTTTCTGTTTATCAAGCTTTTTGTGTTTCTTTTTTCCATTTTTCTTTTGCTTTCTGTAACAGTCAAGGTCCTGGCATAAAACTGATGAACTCTGAAACTGGGTAATACTATAATTTGCAGACTGTTGTTTAAGTGACTATTTATGAAGGCCTAGACAAGGTGTAGGAAAACCACAAGAGATAGAAGGTGGCCTGGAGCCAGTGAGAGCCCCGAGGCCACTGCAGGAGCCTAGCGAGAGGAGTGTGTTAGTTTCCTAGGGCAAAGTAACAAATTATCACAAACCGAGTGGCTTAAAACAGCAGTAATTTGTTTTCTCACCATATTGGAGCTGAGAAGGCCAAGATGAATGTACTTGGCAGGGCTATTATGGACCCTTTGAAGGCTCCAAGGTAGAGGCCTTCCTCATTTCCTCCAAGCTTCTGGGAGCTCTCAGCAATCCTTCCTCCCTCCTTGGCTGTGGCTGCATCACCTCCAACTGCCTCCATGGCCACATGGCCTGTTTCCTCTCTGTTTCTGTAACTGAAGTCCCTTTTCTTCTCTTATAAATAAAAATTCAGTCATTGGGTTTAGGGTTTTCCTAATCCAATATATCCTCTTCTTAACCCGTTTACATCTGCGAAGAGCCTATTTTCAAATAATGTTTCACTCACAGGTACCGGAGTTGTTGACCTGAACACATCTTTTTGCAGGACATAATTCAACCCACTAAGGAACGGAGCAGTTGCTGGAACCAGGGATATATATACAGAGAGATCTGTAGAAGCTCCCCTTCAGAAGCTGACGGCCCTGTAACAATGGAGCCAGAGAACAAACACCCTGCTTTCACTCCCTTTCTTCTTTCTGCTCTCTTATCCTTTCTCCTGTTGGATGGCTAAGCTCACTGGAACTCCAGAAGCAAGGGAGCCTCGGTCTGTGGTCCATGCAAAGTTAGGCTTGAAGGGCACAGATTCTGGTGGAGAAGGGTAAGGACTGGATCTGGACACAGCTGTTGGATTGACTGAGGTTCTCTCTCTCTCTCTCTCTCTCTCTTTCTTTTCTTTTTCATTCTATTACTCCATTATCCTGAAAATTTTATTCTTTGTGCCTATTCTTTAAGTGTTCACCCAGCCTATTTTAACATGCATGTTTAACTTAAAGTCTAAAACAAATTAGGACCTGTACTCTCTTTTTTTTTTTTTAAAGATGGGGTTTCACCATATTGGTCAGGCTGGTCTCAAACTCCTGACCTCAGGTGATCCACCCACCTAAGCCTCCCAAAGTGCTGAGATTACAGGTTTGAGCCACCGCTCCCAGCTATGACCTGTACTCTCTCACTGAACAATGTAAGATCTTTAACTCCTATTATTCCCTCCCAACTTATATGCCATTATGGTTTATTTGAAATAGTTGTTATTATAACACAATTTGCCTGATAAAGAAAATAAGGCACTGAAAGTTATGTGGCTTGTTTTAAGACAACCAGCACACCACTGAGTTTTTAATTTTAATATTTTAGATTAAATTGAAAAATAATAGTTATATATAAGCTAAGAGTTTTTAGTATAGTTGCATGCCTGACTCTAGGAATATAAAGATATAATATAATCTATGTTGTAACCTCCAGGAGAATATGTAAAATGGTGGACTATTCAAGTTGCTCTTTAGACAAAATAGCTAAAATCATCTTTTTAAAATGATTTGTATTATGGTCCCTTAGAATTTCACACTTATTTTTAGTACACAGTACTTGTTCAAAACATTTCCCATAGTCCATGCATAGTAAGGGTGATTGTATTAACTTCTGATAAGGTGGTACAGGTGGTTTATATCTTGATGCATTCCCTTCTTTATACAAAGAATACTGGCAGGTAAATTAAAATATGAAACAAAAATACGTATCCAGGTTTAAAATGAACACCTTCCTTTCTGTGAAATACATATAGGACAGAAATTTTAAAAATGTTGATTAGAACCAAATGGTTTCATACCATCATGGGATGGTATGAAAGCAGGAGGTGATGGCTAAGAATTCAGCTTCTGTATGTAAAGAAGGCTGAAGGCCCATGGAGTCCAGGAACTTAGAGCCAGGTGACCAAAAACTGACTCAGGCCTTCTGTGGGCTTTGAGGCTAGAATTATGATATCCCAACGTCCTCACGGGATAGGAATCCTGAAATGCAATTACAAGTCCTGGAAGAGATTTGACTGGGACTGATATTATTATCTGCATAGAGAATTCCAAGAAAATATAACAACTAATTAAAAGATAATTTTTTATAATATATAAGATTAACGTAAAAACTCAGGAGTATTCCTATGTACAATAACATAAGGAATAACAAAATACAAGAGAAGGTGACTAGAAATATATCTAACAAAAGATGTGTTATATATCTAACAAAATATATATAAGTATCTAAAAAAAAGAAAAGTATATACTAGTGCTGAATGATACTGGTATATTGAACAAGTACCACCGCTTATGAAATGAGTTTTATGTTTTCCTTACGAAATAAGCTTTAAGTTTTCTTTAAGTCCCACACACTGTCTTATTTCAGTAAATAGGCTTCCCACCCTCCTGTAATTGCCAAAACTCAGAATTTAGTGTTAAATCTCCCCCCTGGATCCAAGCTGAGGTCTGTTCACTCTTTGTTTCAGTATCATAAAGATGCTAATGCTGCTCTAAATTGATCTGTGGATTCAATGCAATCCCAAGAAAAATCCCAGCAGGTTTTTTGGGTAGAATTTGACAAGCTGATTCTAAAGTATACTTAAACATGTAGACAGCTAAGAATAATTGAGACACTTGAAAGAAGGACAAGGTGAGGGGACTTGAGCTACCAGATAAGAAGACTAATAATAAGAGCGTAGCGATTAAGATAGGACATTGCTGGCGTGGGAATAGACAGATCAATCAATGGAACAGAAGAGAGCCCAGAAGCACTCTCACATTTGGACACTTGATTTATTTCAGAAGTGGCACTGCAGGCCCACAGGGTAGGATGGTCTTTTTCAACAAATGATGCTGGAACAATTGGAAATTTAGAGTGAAAAGATGAAATTGAATCCCCAAAAGCAATGTACTAGATGATCCTGAAATTGAATTCCTATAAGTAATTGTTTTAGATAAGTGGGGGATGGATACATTTTTGAAGAATATTGATAGATGCTACACCACACAACTCATGCTTAAAATGTAAAAGGTCTATAACTCAGTCCTTGCTGTGAGAACAGGTCCAAGAATTCTACAGCACTGTCTGCTCTACAGAAGAGACTCTTTTTGGACTATAGTTAACTCTTCATCCAGGGGAATTATTTCTCATGTTTTCTCAGGGAGGATCCTGTGAGGTCCTATTTTAATTTTACTCTGCCTTGGGTCTCCATATGCCCGACCAGAATCCCTAGGGCACATGGAAACAGACTCATGTTCCTGCGGAGTGCTTTTGAATTTTTGTTGCTGCCCAGGCTTGAAACAAATGCCTTTGCTAGTTTTCTCTTTCGGTCTTAGCCTGTCAGACGTTCTTAGGTGGACTCTGAAAACTTTTCGTGGCTGTAGGGTGTGGCCTAGTATTTCAGTGGCATAAATGTGACTGGTTGAAAAAGGAACATTTTATAAATTGACATGACAACAGGTTTTAGACTCACATTTATGTCATCTACAAGGATGCTATGCCATTCACATGTACGTCTCTTGCCTCTTCACTTAGATCCCAAAGTGCTAAGGACAGAGATCATGGCTTATTTAGGAGACAGCTACACTACTACTACTATCATAATCACCCCCAACATTTATGGTTACTAGGTGTCAAACCCTGTGGTAAGCACTTTATATTATCTCATTATTTGCACACTACCATGCCATGGGTTAATGTTATGACCCGTATTTTGCAGATGTGGAAACTGAGGCACAGTGTGTGAGTGGCTTGCATAAGATTACACAGCTAGTGAGGAGCAGAGCTAGGGAAAAACCCAGGAGGGACTTTTCCAGAGTCCTGACTGCTCCCTACTGCATGATACTTATCATATACAGGAGACATTGATGACAGGAGAGAAGTTTTGAAGTTTTAAAATTATATGACAATCGAAACAGACCCTATCTAATAGGAAAAAAAAAAACTTATGGGAAGGATATCAGGTAACTTTAAAACATTGATCCAAAATCTAGAAAACAAGAATAAGGAGTGTGGGCAGAAACCGGGAGAGCTGGGTCAGGTGGCCGAGGTGGTCTAAGAAACCTGCAGCTGCTGGGTGCTGCTGCTGAGGCTGAGTTCTGTGCTCTCTCCTTTCCCATGTGTCCTTTGCTCACAAATCTGTTTTCGTGTAGAAACATTTTGTTTGGTAAAGTCTAGGACACCTGTTCACAGTCTATCTGCCGAGAGTGAGGAGAGGGAGTATCTGGCCTCTCTGGCTTTTGTAGTGAGAAGTAGGACTTGGCTTCCCATCAAAACACATGCACTGCGGATGTCCCCACAAAAGGAAGGAAGGAGGGGGTTAGATGTCAGGCAGCCAAAAAAATGATGAACAGTCATTTTGGCTCTCCAATTTGCTGTCATGTGTTCATCCCGAAGCACCAGTTCTGTCTACCAAAAGTGGCCCAATAGGCACTCACATTCTATGCCAGTAAATAGGAGAGCTGTATGCATAAGCCAGATTAAAGATATTAAACAACAGCCCCTCATGGTTACATCGGACATAACTGACCCAGTTTATAAACCATTGCCAGATTCTGCCTCACTTTTGAAGATTTCCTTGTGTGTTTAGAACCATTATCAAATATCCTGCTAGAACCTTGAACTTAATTTCATTCATCTTTGTTTTTCTTTTTAAACTTAGCCCTTCTTTTGGTCCTCTTAGTCTGTCAATAGCATTGCCTTTTTAACCACTTTCCTTTTTTTTTTTTTTTTCCTGAAATGGAGTCTCGCTCTGTCACCCTGCGCCCCGGCTGGAGTGCAGTGGCACGATCTCAGCTCACTACAACCTCCGCCTCCTGGGTTCAAGGGATTCTCCTGCCTCAGCCTCCTGAGTAGCTGAGACTACAGGCATGTGCCATCACACCCAACTAATTTTTTTGTTGTTGTTGTATTTTTAGTAGAGGTGGGGTTTCACCATTTTGGTCAGGCTGGTTTTGAACCCCTGACCTCAAATGATCCACCCGACTTTGACCCCCAAAGTGTTGAGATTACAATACCCACTTTCCTTTTATCATTTTCATTGGCCTCAACAACCACATATTACCAAACCTCAGCAGTTATGTTTTGTTTCTTTGTTCTTGTTTTTGTTTTTGTTAGACACGGTCTCACTTTTTGCCCAAGCTGGAGTGCGGTGGTACAATAATAGCTCTCTGTAGCCTCGAGCTCCTAGACTGAAGCAATCCTCCTGCCTCAGCCTCCTGAGTAGATGAAATCACAGGCATGCACCACTACACCTGGCTAATTTTTATTTTTGTAGAGATGGAGTCTCACTATGTTACCCAAGCTGGTCTTGAACTCCTGGCCTCAAGTGATCCTCCCGCCTCAACTTCCAAACTGCTGAGATTATAAGCATGAGCCATTGCGCCTGGCCAGTCTTTTTTCATGTCTAGAATTGGCCCTCTCTTTTTATCTTCACCCTTGTTATTTTTTTGCATGATTTGCTTTATATCTCCTGGATTTCGTATTTCCACTGTGTCTCTCTTTCAGTCTGCCTTTCCTTTTGCTACCAAATTAAGTTACTCTGAAGCACAGCTCCAGTTATATGACTCTCTTGCTCTCTGCTATTCAACGGCTGTAGCCCGCTGTGTTTGAGTTCAAGAAACCACATGGCACGGCTGCAGACTGCATCTCCAAACTAACTTCCCACTTACTGCCTTCATGTACACTTCTTTCCAGCTGAATTGTGAATGAATAACCTATACATTGTTTGCTTTCACTGTATAGAGCAATTGATTGGTTTCTACTACTTATTTCAATCACAAAATTCCTATGTGACAATGCTTTATATTTTCCATTTCACAGATGAAGAGAAAGGTAGTTAACATTATGGGCCTTTCCCCAGGTCTCGACAGGAAATGGTAGAGCGAGTCTTCAGACCCATTCTTTCTAGCTCAGAGCCTTTGCTCTCGTCAGGACACTCTCACCTCTGTCTGTTGGCATCTTCGGTTCTCTCTGTCTTGGATTCCCTTTCTCTTTACTTCCATAAGACTAAATGTTCCCATCTTTCAAGACATAACTCAGATGCTACCTCTGTTAAAAGAAAATCTTTAGACAGATGAAATTTCACAGAATTAATTGAGCAAAGAATGATTCACAAATTGGGCAACCCTTAGAACCAGGATAGGTTCAGAGCAACTCCGGGGCTGCTGCATGGTCAGGCAATACTCATGGACAGAAAAAGGAAAGTGACATATGGAGAAGTGAAGTGTGGTTCAGAACAGCTGGATTGGTTAGAGCTTGGTGTCTGCCTTGTTTTAACACAGTTTGAACAGCTCACCTGTGAGTGGCTGAAACTCTGTGGTGGTACAAGAGCAAGTTAGTCTATTTATACATCCAGTTAGGTTACAGTTCACTATGTACAGAGAAACCTTAAGGCTGAACTTAGGCTAGACTTAGTTTAACACTTATTAGTGAAACATGCTCGTTTTCTTTAATTGACACGTAATAATTGTATGTATTTCTGGGGTCCTTGTGATGCTTCCATATACGTGTATGGTGTATAAGGATCAAATCACACTGTTTTGCATATCCATCACCTCAGACATTTATCAAGTGAAACATTATTGAATCATGATGATTCTGAGTAATCTCTACCTTTTCTGATTTTGTATGGCATTTAGAAAAATTTAAATTTAAAGATTTTGTGGGTATATAGTAGGTGTATATATTTATAGGGCACATGAGATATTTTGATACAGTCATACAATGCATAATAATCACATCAGGGTAAATGGGGAATCCATTACCTCAAGAATTTATCCTTTTTTTTTGTGTTATGAACAATCCAATTATACTCTTTGAGTTATTTTATTTTATTTTTATTTTGTAGAGACAAGGTCTCACTATGTTGTCCAGGCTGGTCTCAAACTCCTGAGCTCAAGAAATCCTCCCACCTCAGCCTCCCAAGGTGTTTGGATTACAGGCATGAGCCACCGCTCCTGACCAGTTATTTTAAAAAGTACAATAATTTGTTGTTGACTATAGTGACCCGTTTGTGCAGTCAAATACTCGATCTTATTCTATCTAGTTATATACTTGCACTGATTTCATGGCATTTTTTTCCCTTTTGTGGACCGGCACTTTGTATTACAGTGCTTCATACACAACCTTATGAGGAGATCAGTGTTGCTTCCTGCTTATTCCCTTACGTTACCTAGATCATCACTGATGAATGGAATGCCTCCCGATCTAAAGACTGCAAAGTGAGGAAACGGATGACTTTAAATAATCTATGGTATTATTACTCTTACCAACTGATGGCAACTTTTCTCTGTTAGGTATTCACTACAGCCTTTCACTGTCTGCCACTAAGAACTAATTAAAGAAGACATGAGATATATCAGTGTATTTTTAGATGCTATAAGATAAAATAGAATTTTTAGTCACATGTTAGTCATTCAAGGACTTTGGTGGCAATAGGCCAGTGAAGTGGGGCCTGGGGTGGGGGTATGGAGTGAGGGAACAGTGTTGAAGCCCCTAGAAGAGTCTGCCTTGTAGTTCTGGTTTAAACAGGCTGCACGTTAATCCTGAGAAAAAACAGAGGTTAAGAGGCCAACCAAGGAACGAAATGCAAAATAGGGCAGCAGAGGGCGATCAAAGGAAGGTCCAGGGATCCATGTAGCCTGGGCCCTAACACATCCACATCTAAAGGTGCAGGCAGGGTAACAGAACATTTTAGTAGTAAAATTGAGTATGATACTGAGCCCTTCCTCATTCTTTGCCCTGGGCCAGAACTGCTCTCAGACTGTGGGTGGGCCCAGCAAAGATGCAATTAGCCACACTTGGCTGGGGCGAGGGGTCTGTGGTGTGCGCACTGAGAAGCTGATGACAGTATTACTTTTAAAAAGCTGTTTGAAAATTGGTTATGGTTCATTTAAGCGCTGTGGCTTTGCGAGTTCCCTCGGAGCTATGTGTTTTGCTTTAGTTAAGTGGAGCCTGATGAACCAGAAATGCACTTTCTATTATATAATGTAGTGATTGGGTGGAATGGAAATTCAGTTCCTGCTAAGTGTTAAATGCTGAGATCTCCAAATGAGCTAACTGCCATGTCAGTTTCACAGCTCTGGTTTTAATGATGAAGGAGATCTGCTAATTAGTATTTGGCTTCTAAATAGGGCAGTGAGTTTGTACTTTTTCTAGATGTTTTTCAGCAACATTTGGAAATACAAGTGACCTCAGTAGATTAAATTATTCTGTCTGGAAGAAATGCACTCAGCTTAGAAATTTTACTTAGCTTAGAAGTTTTAAAAATAGAGAAGAGTCCTCCACATGTTACTTGAGGGACTGGGTATAACTGCGTAGACTATTTCCAAGTATTTGCACAACACAGGCGTGATAAAGAGCTACCCATTCCTCGGATGGGGCTAGAACCTTGAGAAGAAGTTTGTCCTTTCATTCAGCTGTGACTTTGAGATGACTTTTACGGTAAATCTCTTTCCTGAAGGGATAGACCCCTCTAGGCCTGTTGTACAGTCTCGGTGAATAACTGCTGTCACCTGTTATTTGGCTGTGATCCCTCAGCCCAGCGATCCTGTTTATCTGCTGCTGTCAAGGTGTGCTTATCAAGAATCTGCTTTTTGCAGTGCAGTGTTCTCTCTTGCTTGGAAAAGATGTTAATTAAAAAAGAAATAGAGCTGCCAGAAGTGAATTATTGCATTCCACGGTTATCCTGGACTCTGTGCCTGTTGTAGATGTCATTATCATGGGGGAGGGTCTCTGCAGCTGGAGACTTCCAGCTGCCATTACCTTGTGGTAGAGGAGCACGCAGAATTTGCAGATAACACAGTCCTGAATCTTAAATAGGAGGGCTTGAATGGAGATAATCTTTCTGTTTTCTGCCAAACATCTGATTCGAGGTAAAGGCTTACTTGGGCACATAGACGTAACTAATTGACTGACACCCGGTAAGGTTTCTGAGAAGTTGCAGTTTTTAGAACCTCCAATGTCAATGTTCATTTACTTCTTCAGTGTGCCTTTGTGCTGTTTATTCTAAAATCCAAGAGAGTCTAGTTTGATTTAGTAATTCAATTTAATGTCTGCGTCATTCATTTTCTCAAAAGAGATCTCATTTTAGTTGTTTGCATCTGTAGCATGCTTTCATCTTCATTTTCTGGTTCTTGCATGGTTTTTCCTATCCGCTGTAAATTTTCATTTTTGCACATCCTGTATTGTCTCATTTTCTTTTGCTCCTTGTAATCATTGTATAAAGACAAGGGACGCTTTTTATTTCTTTTTTTGATAGTTCACACATTTGCTTGGAATGTTAAGAAGTTCTTTTCTGGGTTCCTTTTCACTGCTTACTTTCAGCTTAGTAACGTATTCTACTTATATCCCTGAATTATAGTAGTTTAGGATCTGATTTGCTTTTTCTTTTTCTTGAATTCTTTCATTCTCAGAGCTCCTTGCTTTTACTTAGTGGTTCAGCCTTAGTTTTTGTTGTTCGTATACATAGGTCATACCAGGGATGCAGCAATGGAACCCTGTTATGTCTGGAGGCAATTTATACATTTACTAAGTAGAAATTCAACAAGTAGTTGTTAATCTCCTACCATGTATATTGTAAGTACAATAATTTATCAAAAATGATTTAAACATAGTTCAAAAATGCCAGCAGGCTTGAAGAAGATAAAATAGGATATTTTAAGACCCTCCTGCTGAAAGTTTGATCCCTAGACCAGCAGTATTGGCATTACCCGGGAGCTTGTTAGAAATGTAAAATCTCAGGCTCCATCCCAGATTTAGGGAATCAGAATCTGCACTTTACCAAAATCCCCAGGTGGTTTATATGCATTTTAACATATGCATGTTAGTAAGTATATAAGTATATGTATTTTAACATATACATATGCATATATGAAAAGTGTACAGAGTTGTATAGCAATAATTTGAGGATGTAGTCCTAGATTTTAATTATTTTGTAATTATTGCTGCAATGTACCAATATAGATTGCAGAATGAGTTTTCAGTGATAAAAAGCTCAGCTGGATTCTTAGCCTTCAAAATTGGAGTGATGTATTGCAGAGGCTTTGAGCCAAGCTCACTTTTTTGATTTGTTAGTAGTTCAACAAATTACTTCTGAACACCTCTCTGTGTGATAGGGGAAGAAAGGAGACATGGCCTCTGGTTTTGTAGGACCCATATTTTAGCAGGAGAGACAACCAGTTATTCAACTATTAAAAATAATTTGGGGATCATAAAAAGGAATGAAGTGCTGACACATGCTACAAAATGGATAAATGTTGAAAACGTTATGTTCTATGAAAGAAACTCGTCACAAAGGACCACATATCACATGACTCCTTTCATATGAAAAGTCCAGGATAGGGAAATCTATAGAGGCAGAAGTTAGTTAAATATTAGCTTAGGGTTAGGTCAGGGGACTGGAGGACCAGGTGCTGATAGCTAAAGGCTACAGTGTTTCTTTTCAACGTAATGAAAACTTCTAAAATTTACATACCTACTAAATATCATTGAAGTGTACAATTTAAATGGGTGAATTTTACGGTATGTGAGTTATATTTTAAGTCAATACAATAAATGTATTTTATGGTATGTGAGTTATATCTCACATACCATAAAATTTTAACATTTATAATACTGTTAAAATCTTATTTTGGGCAAAGCTATGGAGAAGGAGTCTTGGATGCTCTGAGTGTGTACAATGGAGACTTCAGGCCTGGACAGACAGGTTTCTTTGACTGGGTGTTCCTTTAGCTAAGCTTTGGTGAATGCATGGGAATTGCGGGAAAAGGATAGTGGGAACACAGAGCATTCCAGGCAGACAGGGTGGCATTGCTTGGGGCCTATGGCAGGAAGCACATAGAACATCAGAGGACCGACAAACTAGTGGCATGGAGCATGGGGCTGAGGGAGGAGAGCATCATGAGAAAGCCTGGTGAGGCAGCAAGGTCAGGTCACATAGAAGACTTTGATTTTTATCTTAAAAAAATAAAAGATTACAAAAGAACTTCAATAATGAATGGGTATATGTATGCTTCCTAGAGCACTCTTGCTTTTGGGTGGAGTATGGATTGGATAGGGACCAAGAATGGAGACTGGGAGACCTTTGGAGATTAGTGGAATAGCCCAGGGTTCTAATAGGGAATGAGAATAGTGGATGTTTCAGGATATGTTCTGAATGTGGAGGCAATAAAACTTGCTGATGGAGTGGGTTACCGGGTAAAGAAAAGGGTGATTCAAGGGTGTCTCTTAGGTTTCTGACCGGTATGTCTTGATGAGTTCATATTGAGTTTGAGGGAGCTGTGGTCACTCAAGTGGAGATGCTGAAAAGTTGTATTGAGAGGACTAGTGCTCAGATTAATGTGCTGGATAGGTGATAAAATCTAAAAGTTGGCGTCATATGGGCTTGAGATCATGGGCAGAGATGAAATAGCTTAAGCAGAGAGTATAACCTAAGAAGAGATTGAAGACCCAACCTTGGAGGAACTCTAACACTTAGGGTTGACTAGGAGAGGGCACATCAGCCTAGGAGACTGAAAAGGAATATTTAGAGAAGTAGGAGGAAAACCAAGGGTGTGATTCAGTGAAATTAGGCGAGGAAACTTTCTATCATGAAGTAGAGTGGAGACCTTTACTGAATGATGCCGAGAGGTTAAATAAAAAATGGATAGAAAATGTTTATTGGATTTAGCAACATGGAGGCTATTTGTGATTTTAGCAAGAACTACTTTCAGTGGAGTGATGAGATTTTAAACCAGATTGCAGCAGATGAAGGAGGAGGTGAAAAGTGAGAAAACAGAAAGAGCATGTGAAAACCCTTTTGAAATGCTTAGCTGCAGCAGGATGGAGAGAGGAAAGGCTGTGGCTAGAATGGAAAATGGGTGCACGGTAGTGTTTTTATTTTTTGAAGCAGACTAAAGCATGTTTAAACACAGATGAGGCCGGGCACGGTGGCTCATGCCTGTAATCCCAGCACTTTGGGAGGCCAAGGCAGGTGGATTGTTTGAGGTCAGGAGTTCCAGACCAGCCTGGACAACATGGCAAAACCCCATCTCTACTAAAAATATAAACATTAGCCAGACATGGGGTGGGTGCTTGTAATCCCAGCTACTCGGGAGGCTGAGGCAGGAGAATCGCTTGAAGCTGGGAGATGGAGATTGCGGTAAGCCAAGATCTTGCCACTGCACTCCAGCCTGGGTGACAGAGTGAAACTCCTCTCAAAAATAAATAAATAAATAAATAAATAAATAAATAAAATTAAATAAACACAGATGAGAAGGGTCTAGTAAAGAGAGGAAACTTTCAGACTGGAAAGGAGTGATTCTTTAATAAAGTATTTTGATGCTTAATGAAGTGTTTTATATTATAAATATTTCCTGAGCTTTTACTTTGTGCCAGGCATTATGCTAGAACTAGGACTATATCAAGGAAAACAGTTTCTGCTCTCAGGTTACTTTCTATAATGTCCTCTGTGTGGTTAAAGTTCCATAAAGACTCATTTTGAGTCTTCTTCTCTCTGCTTCAGCAACTATGTCATTAAAAACTGCTGAATTGTATTATTCAACCCACTGTCAGTGAGTGTGTTTCTGGGCCATTTTTTTTCCAATGATGGTAGTGTATATACTACATGTAGTAGTAATTACCAAGTTACTAGTGCCTACTTGTAACTTGGTAATTACTAGTTTAATTAGTACCCACTATCCACTCATGCCAAAAGAGTATCTTCCCTGCATAGCTACCAGTCCTCTTACCATTGACCTACTATGAGGGTGTGATCGTTAATTTTAGGTGTCAGCTTGACTGGGTTAAGGGATACCCAGATACCTGGAAAAACTCTACTTCTGGGTGTATCTCTTAGAGTGTTTCTGAAAGAGATTGGCATTTGAATCTGTGGACCAAGTAAGGAAGATCTGCCTTCACCCAATGTGAACGGGCACTATCCAATCAGTTGAGGGCCCAGATAGAGCAAAAAAGCAGAAGAAAGGTGAATTTTTCTGACTCTTCTGGAGCTGGGACTATCTTCTCCTGCCTGTAGACATCAGAACTCCAGGTTTTCCAGTCTTTAGACTCTGGGACTTGTACCAGTGACCTGCCCCAAATCTCAGGCCTTTGGCTTTGGACTGAGAGTTACATCATGGTCTTCTCTGGTTCTCAGTGTTTTGGCCTTGTATTGAGGTATGCCATTCTCTTCCCCAGTTTTCCAGCTTGCAGGTAGCACATTGTGGTGGAACTTCTTGGCTTCTATAACTGTGTGAGCCAATTCCTGTGATAAATTCTCTGGCATCCATCTATGTATGTATGTATGCATGCATCTGTCCATCCATCGATCGATCTCCTATCGGTTCTGCTTCTCTGGAGAACCCTGACTCCTTTTTGTCTCTCGCCTCCTTTCTCCATCTGGTCTCCCCAGCCCATCAAATCTACCTCTAAATATATGTCAGGTCTGCCCTGTTCAGTCAGCCCCCATGCCTATTATTTTAAGCCTTGACTATTTCTACCTGTGTTAATCTAACGATTTCCTAACTTATCTAACTTACCTTCTTACAAATCATGATTCTACGCGGCTACCAAAGTGGATGTTCTTAAATGCAAACTGGATGTCACTCCAGCTTGAAAGACTCCAGGATGTACTCTGATTTTTCATCATCTCCTTCCTGCCTATACATGCCCACTTCTCCCTACACACCACAGTTCCTCATGCCCCAGTCCTTGTCCACTCATATATTCTTCTCTGGCTTTTTCTATTTTTTTTTTTTTTTGGTCTTGTTCTAGTTCAAACACTTAGTTCTAGCATCACCCTGCTTTGTGTCCTGGAAACCTTCTTCACCATCTCCAGAAGGAGTCAGGCGCCTCCTTTCCTCTGTGCTCCTGCAGTGTCCTGCACACGCTTCCTAATGGCAGCCAGCATTTTTAAAATATAATTTCTGCATCTCATTTTTTTATAAAATGTAAAAGTTGCTTGAGTTCCTCATAAATTTTGAATGAGTAGTTTGATATCCAAGCAGGTGAAAAACCTACTTATAATAACCTAAGTCAAGAACCTTACTCTGTTTACTGTATAAACACACAAAATAATTTTTGCACTGACTTTATATATATATACTTTGAATTACCCAAGGATACAACTATTGAGTAAATTGAGGGAAGATGAAACTTTATTTGTAACTTGACCATTTTGCAAAATGTGTCACTGATGGCAGCATTGCCTATTAAATTGAGTCACCAACTCAGGAGGCCTATTTTTGTAATATTACATTGTAATATATCTACATATATGTGTATATATTATGTGTATATATAATATCTACATATATTATATGACTATAATTGTGTTTCCTATTATAGTCGTACCTGGATAATTACATGCCGAAATACATGCTATTTTACTATGAATCACTTTTATTTTTCCTTTATATTATAGCTAGGACATTATATCAATTTCATAAAAAATTTGTATCAGGATAGAAAAGGAGATATTACATGTAATATTATATTAAATTGAGTCACCAACTCAGGAGGTTTATTTTTGTAGCTATTACATACATGCTGATTGCACGTGTATGTTTATGTGTTTGCACCCACATGCACAGACACCCATGCATATGGGCTTATTTAGGTTTTCTTTTAAAATGTCAAATATGAAGCATTCATTCATGTGCAGCGTTCATGCTGCCTCTGTATGTGTATACCTTTGTTTTATCCTTATTTCAAATTGTAAAATATGTACAAAAGCATATTGGCTGGTGCCTTCTCATAATTCCAAACTTGTTCATTAAAAATATGTGCAGATATCTAACTTACTGTATTTCCTATTATAGTCATACCTGGATAATTAATAAATGTAATAAATGCTATTTTAGTATGAATCACTTTTATTTTCCCTTTATATTATAGCTAGGACATATATCGATTTCATAAAAAATTTATATCAGGATAGAAAAGGAGCTATTATAAAATGCTTGACTAAAAAGAGTGCGTGGATCTGAAAGGGGAGAACAACTGGCATTTAGTATCAATTTTGTAATCGTGAAATTGTGTTACATTGACTCTTCGGAAATAAATGTTTTTAATAAATACTTTACAAATTCCTTTGTAAAGTTCTTTTATGTTTTAGCTGCAGTGGTATGATAATCATCCTTCCTAAATGGTGGAAGAGGAAAAGGGAGTCTTAATGAGTGGATTAAAGGCACTCTCAGCTGGCCACACCTGGCAAGGGGCTTTTGCCATTTGAAAAGTAGTGTTCTGTTTAATCAGGTACTGAGCTAGATGCTGGGAAACCTGGCCTTAGTGCTGATACAACAGGGCCATGTGCCTAACTCTGGGCACATCTGTGGGGTTTTCTGAGCCTCAGTTTCTACATATGTAAAATTAAAGAAATATATGCAGTTATTTGGTGGTTTTCACATTTGTTCTGATAACTATGTCCCTAGAAAAATACCATGACATACAGGTGCATTTAAAATTAATGTATTAACTAGAAATAATTTTAATGACAGAAAATTTGACCATATAATATAAATGTAACAAAAATAACAACATTTGTCCACAAAAAGGCAACTTTCCAAACTAAGAATGGTTAGGTCATTTTTCCTACTAAAATCACTTAAGGATTATTCACGTTTTCTGACATCCACTGATGTTTGCTGGCAAAGAAGCAAGGATGAAATGCCTAGAAAAAATATTGCAAAAAAAAAAAAAGCTTAACATTGAGAAATTTTAATTAACTTATTTTGTTCTCTGAAAGTTGAGAAAATGCCATATCCTGGTAGTAGAATATAGAAAGAGAATTGAAAGTCTAGTCGACTTTTAAGACGGTTTCTGCTATTAGAAGGTGTTTGTTTTGTTTTCCAGGTCTTCCTAAGACCATACTGATTCTCAGAGAACCAGGACACTTTCGCCCACCAGCCATGTTAGGGTTGTTCAATTTAGCAAATAAAAAGACAGAATGTTCAGTTAAATCTGAATTTCAGATAAGTAATGAATATTTTTTGTTTTATTTTTAGTATAATCATGTCCCAAATAGCGCATGAAACAATTTGGTTTCTCTAACAGCTCAGATTAACCAATCCACTAATGTTTGTAGGTTTTTCTTGTGTGAGGTCCAAAAATATCATGAGATTCCCTGCCTTGAAGCAGCTTATTGGGGCCACAGTTTGCTCTGAGGGAGTTGATTGGAACAACTGTTGAGTAATAACTAAGTGCTTGGGCTTAAATGGAAATAGTTCTTCAATTTGGCCAAGGAAGTCTGGTAAGGCTACTAATCCTGAACGTTAAACTGTCAAAAATGTGCTCACGGTGCCCTTGGGAGTCTACGATGTAAACGGGAAGAATGACTCCCCGTTCCCCTGATAGGTCACACACACATACACGCACATACACACACACGCACACGCACACGCACACACACGGGACTGGCCTGAGGTGGTGACAGGTGGTCTTTGCGTGGTTTTAGCCCCGTGAGTCGCGTTTGCGTGGCTTCTCACCGAGGGCGACCCCGCCGCGATCGCGTGGTGGTAGTTGCAGCTTCTAGGGAAATAGTGCGCTGGGCGTCCGTGATCCCCGCAGCTGGGAGCTCGGAATGGAAGGGCGGGAGTGACGGGGACAGACGGAGGCCGGGGTGACAGGGAAGGAGCGATTTCGTGTTAGTTTTGGCCTTGGAGTGTAAAAACATCTGGGAAATAAAATGAGCACGCTGACTGGAAATGTGAACGTTCGCCAAGATTATGTAAGGAAGGTGCCGCGAGGAGCTGGAGCAGACGTTTCCCTCCTCTGCGTCGCCGGCTCGGAGATTTAAACAAGCGGCACCGGGGAACCGCGCTGTTGCGCACACACGGGGAAACTAGCTGATTTATAAGTATTTATCCAGTTTGATTTTCCCCCGTTCCTCCTCTGTGGTACCAAGTTGGTTGCTTAGGAAGGTGGGTGGAGCTACTGCGTGATCTGAGCGGCTGTGAAATCAACTTCTCAAGTCTAGAGGTGTCATAAACGTCCCGCTGGAGCCTAGGACAAGGTGTTTGGAGGATCAGATGGCACGAAAGGGGAAGCCATGGTATTAGGACTCCGGGAGCGTGAAGATTTATTAACAGAAGGAAGACTTATTCCTCTTCGGGTGGGGAATAACACCAGAGGCTTGAAGGAAAAGAAAAAGAAAAAAGAGGTTGGATAAACAGCCTCCCTGCCCTGTCAGCTGCTAGTGATCCTGGGATGGGAGGTGGGAGCGCTGGGAGGTCAACTGTGTCCCTCTGGCAGGAAAGAGAAGACGGGGCAGGTGCAGCTGTGCTCCTCTGGTTCTGCTGCGGACCATCCTTCCAGGCTGTCCTCGGGGGCCCTTCCTGTCCCCTCCCTCTGGTCTTCTCTTCCTGTGGGAGCTCCCCAACTTTCAGACAGCTGATCATGACCATTTGACTTAGCGCTCTCTTCCTACCCCTTCTCGTGTGCTCATCACAGTCTTACTGTATCAGCCTTCAAATTTTTTGGACTGAATGTACCTATTAATAAAAGTGTGGAGTACTCATCTCCAGTATATGTTTATTTCCTTATAAACCACATATAAGAATTATGTATACAGGTGTATACATGTGAATGCATATATAAAATAAAAATGAATATAGAAGACAAAATATGATTTAAAATATATAAGATAAAAATATTTAGAAACATAAAAAATGGAAGAGGTAAAAAATTATTAAGTGAATTTATGTTTTCTTCTCTCAATCAATTCTGTCCATCAGTTCCCTTGGAGAAAACTCTTTTTGGAGACCTCTGGAGGGAGCTGATTCCTGGCCACGCTTTGGCCTAAATCGGATCTCATGGCTCCTCCATCTTACTGACATTCAGGACCTGGAGAGACCGCAGCTTTAGCTCCCCAGTAATCAAGGTCAGGTTTACTTGAGATTCTTTAGCTAAAAGTCTTTCAGTCTTTCCCCCAGTACTGGAACTCAGTGATAAATATCTGAATACTCTCAGACTGCCTCTGGTTGCTTCTCCAAGCAAGGAGGAATTCTGTCAAACGCTAGCTCATTCAAGAGCAGATCTAGGAGTAGGAATGCCTCTATGCAATAATGTGGCGGCACCCCTAGAGGCAGGAAATCCCTGACAACTGGGAAAGGCTGGATCTCTGGGAAACCTGAGGCTACTGAAAATGTGGGGAAGTTAGAAAATTCTATTGCTAATGAGTCATGGACTCCAATTAAATGTACATGCCATTAAATTTATGTATAGTTAAAACAAATTATGAAATGTTTCATTAGTATTCGAGATAGAGGATTAGAAGTAAATCCTAGTAACTGGTTGAAAATACTGTTCAAGTTGCTATCAAATGTATGAAAATGCATACTCTTTATTTTTATGCTTAGTTCCCTCATCTATTGATTTGCAAATAATGTTAGTAATATCATGTCCCTCCCGGTCCTCACTAGTATAATTAAATGATACTGTATTTAGCCAGAGAAGATAGCCACGTGTCAGGCCGTTGAACAGCTGCTAAAGAGGACAGCATGTTACAGGGGTGAACCTTTTGCCACACCCACATGAACTTATCTGGGAACTGTAGCCCCAGCATTACCCTCTAGCAGCTGTCAAGGAAGGCAAGTACTTTCATTGTTGAATTGCTGTGTTGATCAATGATGTGACTGCCAACACAGGTTCAGCTCATTCTAAACTCCCTTTTCTCTGTCTACTCTTGATTTTCCTTATAAACCTGCAGTATCCCATCTAGGAAAGAGGTGAGCAAGGTCTCATTTCCAGTCTTTCCTTCACTTCTCTATCACAGATACCTAAATCAACTTTTAGGTATTCATGTAAGAGAAGGCCTATCCCCCATCTTGGTGGGTATTAATGTTTTAGTACTCTAAAAGCATAGTTTTAGGCATGAGATGGGGAAGTTGTAGTTGGATAGCAGTCCAGGGACAGTTAGTGATAAATTTGTCCTTTAAGTAGACAAACGAGTGTACAATGATGTCAGGAATGCTTCTTGAATTACGGCCTAATTTTTTTTGGCAGTTATCATATGTCCCTCAGCCAAAAAAAAAAAAAAGAGTTGTTTGGAGATGTCTTTTTGTCTTCACTTTATATTACACTCTCTGGGAACTTTCTGCTTTGCTTCCCTTAATGTTAGAAACTCAACTTCAGGAGGATAATGTACAATGTTAAGGATTTTGTGTTTTGATTAGGTTTAAGGAAATGCTAGATTTAAGCGCTGAGTTAGTACTTTGTTTTAAATCTTGAAAAAGTGGACTAGTAACTGACCTATAGTTTTGGAATCTTCTAAACATAAAGAGATATCACTCTGAATTGGAACATATATATATATATATATAATTGATTTATTTCTACAAGAAATATTTGTTGACTGTTTGCTCTCTATTTGCACTGTTCTAGAAGCTGTGGCAATAGTGGTGAATAAGACAAAATGCCTGCTATATGGAGTTTATTGTTATTTTTTGGAGGAAAGAGAGGGGTCTTGAAAATAAACCTCAGTATACAAATGAATAAGATTATTTCAGATCTTAAGTGCAAGAAGGAAAATAAAGCAGATATATTAACCAGGGTCTCAAGAAGACAGAGCATGAAAATTAGTATAATTTAAGAAAAGTTTAATAAAATTTCTGTTTACAAGGGTAAGTGTAAGGGCATGGTAGGAAACTATAAATTAATGCAGTGCTATGGAGTTAGTAACAGAAGTAAACCCTGAAGTAGAGGGCATAGTTCTATGAAGGACAAGGAGGCCAGGTAGGGAGGGCCGTCTTATAGGGATTCTGACCTTCAGTGAGGGCCTCAGCCAGGAAGGAAGGAAGGAACTGGAGCAGTAAGTATCCAAACTCACTGGCTCCCCCATTGGCCTAACCTACTGGAAGTCAGATGGCAAGGGAGCTGGATGACGTAATCCATCCTGCAGGTCAGCCTTCTGGGGCACAGAGCAAGTGGGAGAAAGGTGGAGCATGTGGCTCTGGAGCCACCTGGAGGTGTCCAGCATCAGAGAGAAATGAGATGTTATATGGAACTTACATTGTTTGCTGATCTAGAATGCAGTGTCTCAAAGATGCTTACAGTTTATTTAAGGTGGTCAAAAATAAATTCATGAAAATATAAGTGGCAATACAGAACTGGATGTAAGTGACAAAAAGTGGTGTTCATCTAAGTGGTTTTCATCACCATAACTCTTGCATTTGAGAACAGGAAAAGATTGCTTCTACTTTGGAAGAAGAGGAGACATTTAATAGGGTGAGTATAGTTGAAATTGGGCTTAAGGAATGGATAGATTGTTAATAGTTGGAAAGGAAGAAGGAAGCATCCCAGGAATACAAAATGTCATGGGCCAAAGTGCACAGATGGGACATGTTTTAGAAATAAATTGGCTCTAGTGGTTGGATGATTCTGTAATCCTTTCAGAATCAGACTTGTAATTAAAAATAAACCTATTCTCTTCTAACCTCCCTACCCAGTGTAGAAATTGTGTCTGTCAGTACTGGCTAGCTTTCTTCCTTCCTCCTCTTTCTTTTCCTCTCTGTTTCTCTTTCTCTTCTCGTCTTACTGCTGTGGTTTTCAACAAACATTTATTGAGCAACCATGATTTGCATAGTTGCAATAAGTAAGCAGTATGTTACTGCATTAAACAAGACTGTGTTTCCTACTTTATCAGGGAGTTTAGTTTGAATTTCAGCATTCCACAGGGTTTCTCAGTAATTCAGCAAGGTAATCATAATTGCAAACACTTATGTGAACGTTTGTTACATGCCAGATAGTTTTCGTATTCAAGGAGACTTGGTCTGTCTTAGGAAGAAAGTATGAAAAGCTTAGAAGAAGGGATTACTGAAATGATATCTCACATTTTAGCCTTGTAAAGCTGTTTGATTGTTTTAAAAGTGCTCATTTGCTGAAATATTAAATTGACTGGACAACCTACTGCTTATCAATTATGCATAAGATTTCAATTTTGCATATATTATGGATAAGGAACATTTTCTCAGTGACAGATCCACTGAAATTGAGTTTAGGTCCAGAGTGAGATCCTTCCACTCAGAAACATTTTCTTCTCTTCCTCTCTTTCTGGAATTCCAAATGTCTTGATGGTGGGGAATTGAGAAAGGCACCTAGACTGAAAAGAGGATTACTCACTCTGGAGGCTCAGCTTGAGGACATGCTGAAATAGATGGGGGTAAAACGTTGTTAGGTCCTCTACCGAGGAGGTGAGAAAGAAGATTTTGCTATATTCTCAGAGAGATGCTTCTTTAGAGGCATGCAGAGGTTTCTCTTTATTTCCAATGTTGACAAGACAGAATTCACTTGGAAAGAGATCTTAGCAATTGTGTGTCTTCTCTCTCTCTCTCTCTCTCTCTCTCTGGGAACTACATTGCCCTTACAACTATCTTTCTCTTTATATTTAATCCAAATTAAATTTATTTCACATTTTAGAGTGCATGATACAGTAAATTAGTAAGTAGAATTCATTTTTAAAAAATTATTTAAGCCCTGAATTAAACTGCATCCCTCTAAAATAAAGCAGACCCATAAACATGTTATAAAATGTTAATTGGGTCAATTGCACGTAAGAATAATTCTGTGTTTTTATACCAAGTAAATTATATTTCTTTATTTCTATAAATAAGACCTTTAGGTTATTTTAGAAAAATAAATTGTATTTTCTATATATAAGGTGTACAGCATGATACATATACAGTATATAGTAAAATACTTACTGTAATGGAATAAATTAACATTCATCATCTCACATAGTTATCCATTTCCCAGTTAATGTTAATAAATTAACATTCATCATCTCACATAGTTACCCATTTCCCTTCACCTGGTGGCAAGAGCAGCTATAATCTACTAATTTAGCAAATATCCTGAATACTCTGTTATTAACTATCGGCTTCATGTTGTAGATTAGGTCTTTTGACTTGTTCAGACTTGTTTATTCTTTATATTTGCTACTTTGTATTCTTTGACGTTCATCTCTTTCTTTCCTCCCACCCATCCCAATCCTGCCCTGGTTTTATTCTCTGTCACTATGTATTTAACCTTTTTAAAAAAGATTCCACATATAAGTGAGATCACGCAATATTTTTCTTTCTGTGTCTGACTTCTTTCATTTAGTATAATGTTCTCCCGGTCCATCCATTTATAGCAAATGGCAGAATCTCCTCCTTCATTTCTGAAGGACAGATTTCCTTAGTATTCTTGGCTGACAGTTTTTGTTTGTTTGTTTGATTTTCCTTTCAGCATTTTGAGTACATCACTTCATTCTCTCTTGGCCTGCAAGGTTACTGCTAGGAAATTCACTGGTAGTCTAGTGGGGATTCCTGTATATACTGATACTTGACACTTCTCTTGCTGCTTTAAAAATTCCTTCTTGTCTTTGACTTTTGACAGGTTAATTATAATGTGCTTTAGAGAGCCACCTCTTTGAAATGAATCTGTTTGGAGACTTTTGAACTTCATGAATGTCAATGTCCACATCTATTCTAAAACTTGAGAAGCTTTCAGCAATTATTTCATTAAATAAGCTTTCCATCTCTATCTTTGTCTCTTCTCTTTCTGCAACTCCCATATTCTGAATGTTTGTTTGCTTATTGGTATACTGTAAGACCCATAGGCTGTCTTCACTCCTTTTTTATTTTGAGGCCGAGTCTTGCTCTGGAGTGCAGTGGTGCGATCTCAGCTCACTGCAACCTCCGCCTGCTAGGTTCAAGTGATTCTCTTGCCTCAGCCTCCTGAATAGCTGGGACTACAGGCGTATTGTATTTTTAGTAGAGATGGGGTTTCACCATGTTGGCCAGGATGATTTCAATTTCTTGACCTCATGATCCTCCCGCCTCAGCTTCCCAAAGTGCTGGGATTAAAAGAGTGAACTACTGCGCCCAGCCATCTTCACTCTTGTTCATTCTATGTTCTTTTCTTTGCCCTCTGGGTAATTTAAAATATCTACCTTGAAGTTTAGATATTCTTTTTTCCACTCAATCTAGTCTATTGTTGAAACTCTCTATTTTATTTCTTATTTTATTAATTGAATGTTTAAGCGTCAGGATTTCCGCTTGGTTCTTTTGTATGAGATCCACCTCTTTGTTGAATTTCTAATTCAGGTTATGCATTTTTTTTTTTATTGTATTGAATTCTCTATCTGTATTCTCTTGTATCTTGCTGAGTTTCTTTAAGATTATTTTTTGAAATTCCTTTTCAGGTAATTCATAAATTTACTTTTCTTTGGGGTCAGTTACTAGAGAATTGTGTTCTTTTGGTGGTATCATGTTTCCTTGCTTTTTCAATTTGTTATTGCCCTGCATTGATGGCTGAGCATCTGGTGGAACAATCACGTCTTCCAAACTTTACAGAGTGGCTTTTGTAGGGAAAACTTGCACTAGGGGTGGGTCTCAGTGTGCCAATTGGGAAGGGTGTGATGACTTTGGTTCCAAGTAGATGCAGTAGTATAACCTTTGTGCAGCTTCTTCAGCTGCAATCAGTGTCAGTGATGACTGGTGATTCAGTGGCCTAGGCTATAGGAGTCTGTGGCAGTGTCAGCAGGAGCATAGGTTGTTAGAGTCCTCAGTGATGAGGGCTTTTGGGACTTTTTTCCTGTTTTCCCTACAATGGGTAATCTTAGTTGAGGGGATCCCTCTTGGTGTCATGTCTGACATGACCCTTAAGCAATTGTCATGGTGCTGGGTTCTAGGATACAAATGCTTGGAGTGGCTGTGGAGCCATAGTCCTGTGCTCAGGAGCTTATGAACCTATTGTGGCACCAGGGTACAGGTTGAGTCTCCAAGGCATTTTTGGATGAACATTACTAACAAAGTTGGGGTCTGTGATTCTGAGGAATCCCCCATCAGCTCAGGCTCAGGAGGCCAGGTTATAGCTGAAACTTGGGGACAGAACACAATACTGACTTGGCTCTGAAAAAGAAGGGATTCTCTGGTGGTTTGAGCTTGGTGAACATGGTACAGTTGCAATTTAGGAACCAGAGCCAATAGGGCCCAGTGGCAACTCAAGCCCCAGAAGATAAGACACTGCATAATGGTGATTCTGGATCCTGGGATGATGGGATATGGCAGTATCTCAGATTCTGTGGGGTCAGGTAGAGCAGCAGCAAGGACTCTGGAATGGTGGAGTATAGCTGTCACTTGGGCCATGGGAGGCAGCAGGCAGCACAATAATGACTTTACTCCCTGGGGAGGGAAGTGTCTCAGCAGCCCAGACTCTAGTCTACTTCTAGGGAAGAAGGGTACTTCAGTTATTTGGCCTGTAGGGCTAGGTGTTTGAACTCAGCCAATACTCTAGGATGTGGGGCACCACATCAGCTTAGTCCTGGGATGCTTGGCTGCTTGGCTTGTCCAAGCCACTGATTCCTCAGGAGATGATGTGCTCCTTTATCTCAGGCCCAATGTGTGTGGCAGCTGTGGGCATCCAAGGCATCGTCTTTCCAGGAGAACTCCAGGCAGCTCACTCATCTGGGCTTAGCATCTGTGAGAACCTCAGAAGTTCCTAGTAGTGAGGTCTGTAGGTGTCAAAAGTGATGGGGGCTGCTGGGGTCCCCTTGCTTACTTTTTCTCTGCAGAGAGAAGTACCTCCTGTTCTAAGCTGATTCCAACTGAGTGATGGGGTGGTGGAGGCCAGACGTTTTCTTCTCTTTTCTTTGTGTCTGTCCTGGGTTACTGTGCTCCACAGGGTTTCTGCTATTCCTTTGATGTACTCCAGCACTGTCCTTTAGTTGTTTTCATCAAGACGTAGTTGTTTATTTTTTGTTTTGGCTGTATTTGTGTAGGAATGAGTGCTAAGGGCATCTAGTTGGCTATTTGCCCTAGTCCATTTAACCTTTCCTCTTGTAATTCTTAAGTCTTTCCTTTTTAACTTGAAGCTATTAATTTAAAGAATTAAGTTATATACAGAATAATGATGGCCTATATTAGGAAAAGACAATACATTTTATTTTCCCTACTCAACATATATGAATTGTAGATTGATTGCCTATGAAAGTTTTTCCTCAAGAACTATTAAGCTGCTTGGATAGAGTTTCAGTGTTATTCTTATTAAATTTGCTCATTAAATGTAGCTCAGGCACCATCATACTATTTAAATCAGAGTAATCACTGAGTGACAAATGAGATAATATGATTAATGTGATTTTAAAATGATCTGGCTGAATGTATCACACATGAGAGAAGTGTTTTAAATTTGCATTTTTATTACTAAAATTCTGGAACCTAAGTATTGAGAATTTAATCTTAAAGTTATATTAGTTTTAACTTTCTCATTCTTAAACTTGCTTTCTAAAGTTAATTCCATGTCAAATCCATACAGAGATGAAAGATACTATTTGAGCAGAAACCCAGAGAAATTGCCCATGACATAGGCAATCTGAGGGTGAGAGATGTATGGTATTTGGGGTGGGTGGGAGGAGCAGCAGGGAGGGTCTAGTTATAGAAACTTTTGCATTTGTAAGGAGATGGGGAAGAATGAGATCATGAAAGAGGAGAAAATGCAGGATATAGTAAAGGGAATGTATGTCTTTATGCAGGGCTTTTGCCCTGTCCTGCTAATAGAAAATGGTTTCCCAGGGACTGCCACTATGGAGCTTGCCATTCAGCAGATATTTGCAAGCACTGGTACAACCACACCCTGCCAGACCCTCCAGGAACTCATAGGAAGCACTGTACCAAGACTGAGGGGGAGGGTTTTGGGGTTGTGTGGGGCACCTCACTGGCATAGTGGGGGTTATTCCGAGTCAGTGCTCTCAGCTGCAACAGAAAGCAACCAGGACTGTTTCTGGTGCAATGTGTGACTGCTTTAAAACAAGTATGTGGAAAGGCAGAGCATTCTCGGGTTTTAGAAAAAAGTATGACTTCCTGTCAACGAGAAAAAGAAAAGGTTTTCTGTGTATGTTTAGCTTGGAATGTCTACTTGGATGAGGCCTATGCAGTGGTTCAGAGTTAACACATAATCTCTGTGTCCACCACATACCTGAGAAGCTCCAAGTTTTTGCTCTTGGTTAAGCAAGTTGGGGTTGATGTTAAAAAAAGGAAGAGAACATAGAAACCTTTCAATAGCAAATAAACAGAGACCATACATGAGATACTGGGGGGAGACAGAAGTTAAGATTCATATAACTCAGCTTTCTAAAGCCGGATTTGTAACAAGTAAGAAAGTCCCTGTGATGAGGAAGGAGTTAGAGAGCCCTCAGTCCCAAGTAAAAGATGCTTGAGTCCCAGAATTTGGGTATTTCCTTGTGTATCCTGTCCTCCCTCATGTTGCCATAAAAGATATTTTTGTTACCACTTGTTCTCTTACTCACTGTAGACCCCGGTGTGTGTGGGACAGTTTCAGGACTGCCTAGAACTTGGGAGTGTGAGTGTCTTCTTATTTGCAGAGTTTGGTATCTCACTGAACTCATGAGGAAAAGGATTAACGGACTTGGCATCTTTTTTCTTTTGGGAGAGAGACCCCCAGGAGGGGAAGATTAGAACCTGATACTGACAACTTTCTTTCCGAGACAGTCGCTTATATCTCAGTCCCAAGATTTGTTGGAAGAAACTTTGGAATATGCAATCAGGTGCCGCTGGGAAACTGACAATGTTGTTCAGCATAATAGCAAAACAAGAAAGGAAGGTAGGATCTGTGCTGCAAGTCAGAAGAGATTTACTTTCCACAAGCACATATAACATGTAAGTCTTCTGAGAGAAAACTGTGTAATGGATTTGTCAGGATTCCAAAAATTTTTCCTAGAGTAAGATGTAATGAGATGAAGGAATTTAGTCATTAACATTCCTAGGTGGGGTTGATTTTCACAAGAAAAACAAGAAGAGCTGTCATTTGTACTTCAGAGCTACAACAGAGTAGCCAATACTGGACTTGTCCTTTCACCATGAACAACTATAAAATCAGACAGATTATATGAGACAGCTGTTTTCAGATGTTGGACAAAGGGCAGAGCAGGACTGGGATTCTTGAGAGAAGAGAAACTTAAGAAATGATCTTTTTGTTGGCCCTGACACTTTGATTCAGGGTGCTTTTCTAATTTAGCAAAATGAGGCATAGTTCAAGAGAAGCAGTGTTCTTGCTGAACTGAGAGGCAGTGATTGGGACATGAGGGCTGCTAAGCTTTGTGGGTACAGTGCTGGAGAAAAGGAAATGGCTTAGAGGGGATTTCTACAAATCTGGGTGGGTTACTACCATAGGTCCACAGCCTAGGCCTGGCCTGTACATTTGCTGGCCGAGACTCAGGTGCAGCAGAGAACAGTTGCTGTTGGGATAAGCTCTGACATGGAGAAGTCAGAGTTCATCCAGTGCTAGGAGATACTGGTTCTCCATGATAGAGGTGAAGAGCTTTGTTGTACAACTTGGGCTTTCTTTTGAGACTACAGAAATCCCACACCTAAGGACAAAATGTCAACTCTTTAAAGGGAGACAACATAATTCAGGCTATTTGCAAAGTATCACACCCAATATTCAGCATACCATAAAAAAACTAACCAGATATGTTAAGAAGCAGGAAACTGTGTGATCCAGTATCAAACCCTGAGAGATACCCCAAGATGACACAAATGTTAGATTTAGCAGACAAGGATTTTTAAACAGCTGCTAAAAAAAGTGTTCAAGGACTTAAAGGACAGCATTGTTCTAATGTAGAATGTGTGGAAATTATAGCAGAAAATAAAAACTATGAAAATTATGTAAAGAAATTCAGAAATGAAAAGGATAACATCTGAAATAAGTTAACCTGAAGAATGAAAAGAAAAAAGATTTATGAAATATTTTTAAAGCATTAGTAAACTGTGGGACAATATTTAGCAGTCTATCATACATATAATTGGTATCTCTTTGGGAGAAGAGAATGAATGGAGCAATAAGAAAATATATATACATATATATGAATAAGTAAGGGCTAAAAATCTCCCAAATTTGGAAAAAATATCAATGTCCATATCTAAGAACATTAGCAAATCTCAAACAGGGCAAATAAAAAGAGAAATACACTTCAGCAAATTATCCTCAAACTGCTAAAAACCAAACAAAGATAAAAGGAACATCTTATTTTTTATTTTTATTTATTTATTTATTTATTTATTTATTTTGAGATGGAGTTTCACTCTGTCGCCCAGTCTGGAGTGCAATGGCACGATCTTGGCTCACTGCAACCTCCACCTCCCGGGTTCAAGTGATTTTCCTGCCTCAGCCTCCCGAATACATGCGATTACAGGTGCCTGCCACCACACCTGGCTAATTTTTTGTATTTTTAGTAGAGAGGGGTTTCACCATATTGGCCAGCCTGGTCTTGAATTCCTGACCTCAGGTGATCCACCCACCCCAGCCTCCCAAAGTGCTGGGATTACAGGCATGAGCCACCATGCCTGGCCAAGAGAAAGTGTTTCAAGTGGCCAGAGTCTGGGGGTGGAGGTGAGGGTGAGGGTAGAGGAAACACATTATATGGTAGGGAATGACAGGTTAGCAGATACACTGTCCAGATAATAAGCATGAGAATGCTGGTGTGGCTCTGTCTTTTTAGAGGAAATAGACTTCAAGATACAAATTATTACCACAGATAAAGGAAGACATTTCATAACCATAAAAGGACTATTAATCACTGGAGACATCATAATCCCGAATGTGCATGGACCTAATAATAGCTTCAAAATACCTGGGGAAAAATCTGATAAAACTGCAGGGAGAAAGAATGAAGTACATAAATTAGAGATTTTAACACCTTTCTTTAGTAATTGATGGGTCAAGTAGACAAAAGTACCAACAAAAAAGTCCAGGAATATAGATTTGAACAACTCTTTCCTCCACTTAACATAGTTGGCATTTATACAACTTTCTATCTAACTGTTGCAGAACATATTGTTTTGATGTTCACACAAAATGTTCAGCATCACAGACCACATGTTAGACCATAAAAAAGTTTCAACACATTTAAAGGATTGAAGTCATAGACTATGTTCTGCAGTCATAATGGAATTAAATTAGAAATAAATAACCATACGATTTCTAGAAAAAAGAAAACCCAAATATTTGAAAATTAATCAGTACTCCTCTAAATAATTCGTGAGTCAAAGAAGAAATTAAAATGGAAATTAGAAAATACTTTGAATTGAATGGTAATAAAAATGCAATATAAAAATTTGTGAACTTCAGTTAAAGTAGTTATTAGAAGGAAATGTTTTACATATTTACATTAAAAAAGAAGAAAGATAAGACAGAGCAAGGTAGAAAATAGAAGCAAATGATTATAAAGAGGAAATCCTATGAAGTAGCATAGGAAAGTGTTTTTGAAAATACTAATAAAATTTATAAGCCCATAGCAAGCATAATCAAGAATAAAAGAGAAGGAAGATAAGTTACTAATAGCAGGAATGAAAGTGAGGATATAATGGCAGATCCTACATACCTTAAAAAGGGTATGTAAAACTTGATATCAGTAAATTTGACAACTTACATGAAGTGGACATTAACCAAGTCTACAAATGACACAAAAAAGAAATAAAAAATCTCAATAGCTCTGTATCTACTTAAGACATAGAGTTTGTAACAATTATCACTCTTTTTCCTTGAAATACCAGGCCCAAATGGTTTACTGGTAAATTCTATCAAACATTCAAAAAAAAAAAAACAGTACTAATGTCACACAAACTCAGAAAATATAGGGTGAGAGAATGTTTCTCAACTCACGTTGTAAGGCCAGGATCATTCTAATATCACGACATGATCAAGGCATTACACGTAAACAAAATTACAGCCAGTATCTCTAATGAACATAGACATAAAAATCCTCAGTAAAATACTAGAAAATCAAATCCAGTTATGTATTAAAAGGATCATAAAACCTGGTAGAGTTTATCCTAGGAGTATAAGGTAATTCAGTATTTGAAAATCAATGTAAATTAGCCACATTACCAGAAAAAAAGAGAAAAATTTGTATAATCATCTAAATAAATGCAGCAAAAGTATTTGAAAAAACTAAACACTTATTTGAGATAAAATAAAACAAACAGTTGTCAACAAACTGAAAACAGGAACCAAGAAGGGCATCTATACAAAATTTGTAGCTAATTTTATGCTTACATGAAACACTGAATGCTTTCCTCTTAAGATTAGGAAAAAGAAAAAGTGCTTTTCTCACCACTTCTAATCAGTATTGCAATATGAAGGTCGTTGTCAGAATTGTAAGGCAAGAAAAAGAAATAAAAGGTAAAATATTGGAAAGGACAAAATAAAATAATCTTTGTTCACAGATGACATGATTATGTTGAAAAGCCTAAGTAATCTATAATAATTTACAAATAAATGAATTTAGCAAGATGTGAGGATGCAAGGTCAATATACAACACATAATTGTTTTTCTATTAATGTATAGAAAAACATAAAATTAGTAAATGAAACTTTTAAAATTCAGCTTTTAAATAGTATCAGAAATAAGATAACTAAGAATAAATTTAATAAATAGCATGAGGACTTGTGCACTGAAAACTATAAAATTCTGCTAAGAGAAAATAAAGGAGATCTAAATAAATGGAGAGGTATATAATGTTCATGCATTAGTATGTGGTATGGTTTGGCTGTGTCCCCACCCCAAATATCATGTTCCCACATTTCAAAACCATGCCTTCCCAACAGTTTCCAAAAGTCATAACTCATTCTAGCATTAACTCAAAAGTCCAAGTCCAAACTTTCATTTAAGACCAGGCAAGTCCCTGCTGCCATGTAAGATGGGACTTTGTTCTTCATTCACCTTCTGCCATGATTGTGAGGCCTCCCTAGCCATGTGGAGCTGTGAGTCCAATAAGCCTCTTTCCTTTATACCAGTCTCAGGTATGCCTTTATTAGCAGTGTGAGAACAGACTAATATCGTATACTTAGTATTTTTAAGACGTCATTACTTCCCAAATTGATCTATCACTGTCCCAATCGACATTCGCAGCAAGCTTATTTTATAAAAGTTGTGAGTCGATTCTAAAATCTATATGGTCATATAGTGGATCTAGGACAGCCAAACAATTTGGGGTTGGGGGCTGGGGAACTTTCCCTACTTGATTTAAAACCTTGTATAAAGCTATATTAATCAAGAGGGTACATTATAGCATTAAGAAAGACAAATAATTCAGTGGAACAGAATCAGAGTCCCGAAAGATACCCTCACATTGATTTTTGACGAGGGTACCAGGGCAATTTAATTGTAAAAAGAAAGTCTTTTCAATACATCATTCTGGAATGATTGGACATCAGTATGGAGAAAAACTTGACGACCATCTCACACTGTACACAAAAATTAATTTGAGATTGCTAATAGACCCAAAAAGTTTTAAAAGTTCCTTTAAAGCTTCTAGAAGACAACACAGCAGAATACCATCACACCTTTTTTTTTCTATTGCCCAGGCTGGAGTGCAGTTGCATGATCTCAGCTCACTGCAACCTCTACCTCCCGAGTTCAAGCAATTCTCTTGCTTCAGCCTCCCGAGTAGCTGGGACTACAGGCACGCACCACCATACCCGAATAATTTTTGTATTTTTAATAGAGTTGGGGTTTCACCATGTTGACCAGTCTGATCTTGAATTCCTGATCTCAAGTGTTCTGCCCGCCTCGGCCTCCCAAAGTGCTGAAATTACAGGCATGAGCCACCACACCTGGCCACCACTGCACTTTTGAGATAGTGCAATTTTTGAGATAAAAATATTTCTTGAAGAGAACACAAAAAGCCCAAACCATAAAAGAAAAAGAAGACTGCTAAAACTGTATTTCATCAAAATTAAAAATTTTTGCTCATCAAAAGACATCATTAAGAAAATAAAGAGGCCTTCTACATATTGGGAGAATATAGTCTGGTAACACCAATGTTGATGAGGATGTGGAGCAGCTGGAACTCAGATGTTACTGGTAAAATACTTAGAGAGAAGTGTTTGGTAGTTTCTTTTGCAGTTAGATGGGTACCCTATGACCCTCCAATTCGGCTCCTAGATTTTTACCCCCCTGCAAAATGAAAACATACACCTACAAAAAGACTATACAATAATATTCATGGCAGCTTCATTCATAGTAGGTCCAAAATGGAAATAACAGATGTCCATGGTGAATGGATAAATAAATTATGGTGTATACAGTTAACAGAATACTGCTAAAACATGAAACAACATGGATGAATCTCGAAAATTTTATGTTGAATTAAAAAGGAAAGAAAAAAGCACATGTGTAATCTCATTATGTAAAGTTAAAGACTAGCAAAATTAATCTATGGCAACAGAAATGAGAGCTGTGGTTGCTTAGGGGTATGGGAGTGACTGGGAGGAGGAACCAGGAACTTTCTGGGTTGATTTAAATGTTCTTTATTTTGATTGGTGTGTTGATTGCACGTAGGCATTTCAAAACTCATCTAACTATACTTTAAGGTCAATGCATAACTCTGAATGTAAATTTTACTGCAATGAATGATGAGAAAAGGCTTGGTTGAGAGAATGGACTTCTTAATTTTCTGGAGCTGCATGCAGTTGGCAGTTCCCAAATTGGGAGCATGGAGTAGGTGGACAGAGAGCAAAATGGTGGGGACAGCGTAAAAAAAAGAGGTGAATGTGTGCAACGTTACATGAGAGAGAAGGAAGGATTTGGTAGCTAGCATGAGTATGAATCCTTAGAGAAAAGAGAAAGATGTCTAAGATAGATTTTAAGGAAGTTTTATTAGTTTGAAGCAGTGTGTAGACTCTCATTATCCCTTCAAGAAAAACCGAAGAGCCGCATCTTCTATTTGGTGTTCAGAATAGGTTCCTATTGCTTTTGATATGTCACTCTACCGAGACCTGTTGTTATGAGGACTCTTATTTAACCATCAAATAACTCAACACGCCGACAGAATGGGAGGCGAGGGTTGATGGGTAGTTACTGAAGAGTGTAGTGTACATTTCTATTTTCCTAGATGTGAAGGACCCTGGAAAGATATTCTGCAGGGGTCCTTATATCATCAAACAATAAAGGCTAATCTTACTTACTTACTTTAAAAGTAAGCCTATTTACTTTTAAAGGAAAATCTTACTCTTGATTCATAAGTGAAAAATCAATTTATAGGTGACAAATCCTGGTAATTCCATCATGGGTTCCTTGAACAGAGTGAAATGCCCTGTGGATTTATGCACTCTCACAACTCATTCACAGCAGCTTAGTATATCCTATTTCCTTTGCTCCCAGAGGGATCCCCCGAGGGTTCCCTTGCTGTTCTGAAACAATTTGAAACTCTATGAAAACCCCAGCAGAATGTTCTGGGAGCTGCTGGAATTTACTTTCTTTACTCCTGACCCACTATAGACCAACATTGGTTAAGGCTTCTGCTTTGGTGTATGGATCCCTTTGTCACCAACTCCCTCTGCTGGCCTTGAATCTCTTTGGAATATTAAAGATAGCAACTCCAAACAAAAACAAGATGATGTTCACTTGTGAGTGAGCACTCAACGAAACTTACTTTATTATTTGCAGTTCTCATTTTCCTTCCCATTTCCCTGTTTTTAGCCATTACCTCCAGCCCTCTATGGTCATATTGTATGGTTCTGTAGTTCTGAGCCACCACGCCTCAACACATCGTTGTTGGGGTCAGCGATAAGGCATGTCTCAGATAATGTGCTCTCTCTCTTTTTAATGCAGAGTACTTAAAATATGTATTTCCATAAACTGCCTCTAACTATTAGCAGATTTGTACTCACAAGTTTTTTCAATTTTTTGGCAGATTGTAATGTTAAATGCTTACATGCCATCTGATTTGGGGGAAGGATTAAAAGCAAAGGGAGAGGGTGGGTAGGTAAAAGTTGAATTATTCTTAACGGTTCTGGGAATGATACCATATTCTAAAACCAATCCAGAATGGAAAATGGAAGTTGCTCTCAGGCATGACAGTCTAGCATTTACAGCTCAGTTTCTGTTTCCAGTTCTCCCAGAAGACAGATATCATGAAACTCCACATCTCCTCTTAAGATGATGTTTTTTTGAAGGCATGGAAAAAGCCCACAGACACGGAGGGCTCATGCTAATTGTTCTGTTGCCATTTTCCCTTAGACCTAGTGAGAAGGTGGGGGTGGTGGGGAGCAGAGTCCTGCCTAAGAATTTAGCATGTTAAAGGAAAAGCTATCTTTTTAAAGCCTCTGGCCAGAGGTGTATAGACCTATAATTCTACATTTAGTAGAATAACTTAGTGAGTTTTTGGTTATGCAAATTTAGACTCAGACCTTAGTTCTAAGTAGAAATGGAGAATTAAGGCTCTTCATATAGTAAATACGACTTTAGTGGTTAAGGCTGGCAGTCAGTTTGCGGGGAGAAGGTCTTACTTAAGAGCTCACTGGAATGTGAATGACTAAGAGTGATATTATCATGGGGTTAGCTTTATAGGGATAGGAATTCAATAACACTTATTTTCCAAAGATTATTCAAAAACTTTGGAAGTTATTCTATATCATAAGCACATTAGTTGAAACATGCCTCATTGCTGATCCCCACAATGATGTGTTGAGGTGTGGTGGTTGAGAACTAAGGAACCACAGTGTGACCGTGGAAGGGCTGAAGCTGTGATTGTTAAAGAGAAGTTGGATGGAAAATGAGACTGAGAATAATAGCAATAACTATGTTTCATTGAGCGCCTATTATATGTCAGGCATTGGACACTTTCTGCACATTATTTCACTGAATCTTTGCAATGACCCTGGGAAGTGGCTAGTTAGTGCTGACACAGTTTGTACATGGTGGACCCAGGACTCAAACTCCTCTTTACTACCCCTATAAAGGCATGGAGGAAATTTATTAGTACAATTCTTTATTTGAATGAAGTTAAATGAAATCGACAGATATCCATTGGTCATAACATAAGGACTTATGGTAATATAGATTTCAGAATATCTTAAAAAACATGGAAGATAAACATGTATTCGATGGGATTTTTCCTTTTTAAAGCCAAAACAGGAACAAAGACAAAGTGTATCTACTTTCATGCCCATTACTGTCTCCTTTTCTAGTCTCAGGCCTTGGTCTATTTATTAATTCTTTATTTTATGCCTTCAAACTCTCCACTCACTTGCCATTTTCCTTCTTCGTAGGTTTACCCTACCCAACACAGAGATGAGCAGATATTCTCATTGTGAGCAGATATTTTTATTATTCATTTTTGGGGAAATGAGAGAGAAGAAAACACTACTGCTCAGCCACCTCCCTCATCTCCTCATTTTGAGAAGCTGTTGCTCTGAAAGGAGCCCTTCAGAATTCACTGACAAATGGGAAATCTGGGTCTCAGAAAGTGCCATTTTTTAAAGTGAACTTGTAAAATGTCAATTCTTTGCCTGTGTTTGGGAGAATTAACTATAGAATGGGTAAAACTCAGACTAATAGGTACAGTCAGGCTTAAAAAGTATGGAAAACGGGCCAGGCCTGGTGGCTCATGCCCGTAATCCCAGCACTTTGGGAGGCTGAAGTGGGCGGATCACTTGAGGTCAGGAGTTAGAGACCAGCCTGACCAATAGAACGCTGTCACTACTAAAAATACAAAAATTAGCTGGGCGTGGTGGCTATAATCCCAGCTACTCGAGAGGCGGAGGCAGGAGAATCGCTTGAACCCAAGAGGCAGAGGTTGCGGTGAGCTGAGATTACGCCTCTGCGCCCTAGGTTGAGTAACAGAATGAGACTCTGTCTCAAAAAACAAAACAAAACAAAAAGAAAAACAAAAAAAAGTAGGGAAAAGGTACCCACTAAGGAGGGATTGTTGTCTAGAAAAACCAGGGGACACAGTATCTTGTAATTAAAGGGTGTCACAGTTTTGTGAAAATGAGTAGCATTTGGTAAGAAGCATAAGACGTATACGTGAACTGTTTTTATTTCATATGATGCAATATTTTACTTAAATTGAGCCCATATCCTAAATTGAGTCAATTTCAGGAATACAAATAGGCTCTATTTTCAAATATAGAACAGGTATTCTAGACCTAGACTAAACTTAGTTCAAACTTTTGGCCTAATTTATAAAAGGAGTTAAGAACAGAAAGAGAGAAAACAATCACTCAGTTTTGCAATGCCTGATCCTGTCCAAATGATATGTGTGAATGAAATAGAATTTGACAGATATGTAAGAATCTGTTTAGCCCGATAAATGTTTGCCCATACTACTGTTTACATCTCTTCCCTATGCTAACTTGTGTTGGCTTTCCAATGTCATTAGAAATGTCATTTATGTAATTGGAATAGTGCAGTGTCCTTTTCTACTCTTAGCTTATATTACATGCCCCTGTGCTTTCTCCACTCCACATAGACAGACAGTCATGGGGTCTTACGTTTTGCTCAGGCTGTTAATTTCACCAACGATGCCTTTCTTCTCTTGGGCTATTTAATTCCTACCAATTCCTTCAGATTATGTTTGAAGAAGTTACATCAGGAAGGTTTAGGATATACAAATAAATCAAATAGTAGATGTTCAGTATTAAAATGATACAGAGAAGTAGCTCTGAGAATTCAGAGGAAGGGAAGATTACTTCAGCTGCGGGCGTCTGGGAAGAGTTTTTGGAGTGGTAACAATTGCATTGGGCCTTTGTATCCAAATAAATAAATTATGAGTAGCATTTGGTTATACTGAGGTAGAGTGGAAAAGGGAATTTCATGGAAAGAGAACACCATGAGGCAAACACTGGAGTGAGGAGTGTGTGAAACAGCAGACTGTGTATTTTGACGGGATCAGGCATTAAAAAAAGTAAAACCGAATAGGCTATAAAGGAGGTTAGAGACACCGTTGAAACTTTGAGCACAAAGAGTTGGTATTGGGGGCTCAATAAACTCTCTTCCCTTCCTGAATTCAGAGCCAATTAAGAGGTTTTAGGTGTCAACAAATTGGAATTATAATGCCATCATCAGTACTATTAGAGCTGATTAGAGAATGGACTTCTAATTGGTGACCAAGTGGGCTTATTAATACTCTACCCTTGCATTAGACAAAATTAATGGGCAACTGAAGGCCTCTTTTTTGTGAGCAGAACCTGAACCATGTTGCAGATATCAGAAATTGTTCAATTCCTTCTCACCCCACCTTTCTTTTCTTCTCACATCTCTCCCTCCCTCCCTTCCTTTGTTTCTTCTTTTCTTCTGTACCTATTATGTGCCAGGTACACTTTATACTGCCAAGAATAAAGTATTAAACAAGAAAAACATAGGACTTACATTTAAGAAAGAATTCAAGTCTTCTTAAGGCAGACCAGATCTGAACAGAAAAATCCCAGAAAAGCCTCAGCTGATCATGCGCAATTTCTTCTGCTAAACTCAGGGTGCTGTATAACCACAGAAATGACAAATGTTTACCTCGCTTAATTTTCTAACCTACAAAATGGTAATAAAAACCCTTCCCTTGAAAAACTCTTCCATTTTTTAAGTCAAATGAAAGCACATTGAATATCATAGCATACTGTTCACACATAAAGACAAGTTGAGTTAATAAACCTTGTGTTTTCTTCCCTCTTCTTACTTAACAACTCTTATTACCATAATTCCTTTTTGTCCTCTTATTCTTTCACCTTCCTTCTCACCTGCTTTTCTACACTAAGGATATTTGAGGACTTTCCAAGAAACCCACCCTTGAGTTTTTTATAATAGTCTTATAGCTACTTTGCCTTGGAAAGAAAATTTGCTTGTGCTTTGAAAATGTTTTAACTCATCATTTGAATTTGATAACTTTTCAGTTTTACAAATAGAACTTGGTCAATGTGCTGAATCAAAAACCATGCTGGGCAGTGGAAACTAACATTGAAGGAGATAGAGATGGTCTCTCTCCTTGTAGATCTTATGGGCTGTGGCAGGAGGCAGACCACAAGTGTGATGGTGGGGCCATCCAGAAGCTAGGAGGAGAAGTGGGAAGACCTATATCAGGAATCATTCTTTAAAGACTTTAACCAGAGTCTCCTAGATGCATTCAGAGGGCCAAGAACCTTCAGCTAAAACGGTATAGAAAATGTGTGTGTATGGTCACCACAGAGGCACACACCTGTAGCTGCATGCTAGGTTCATCAGATTCTCCAGGTGGAGTATGACCAAGCTGGTGTTTAAATAAATGGATTAAATAAAAAGAGTGTTTAAATAAATGGATTATGAACATTGTGGAAAGACTATGTGCTATGCATACTTAATGATGCTATTAATAATGCCCTTAATAATATAAACAGCTAACATACTTTTACTTTTCTGCACTAGTTGCTGAGCATTGTGTTAGGAGCTTTAACACATTATCTCATTTAAAACTCAAAATAGCTTCATGAAGATAGTGGAAGATCTAGTAGTTACCTGTCCAACAGTCTCACACCCTTTGTCCTTGCTACAGAGTCCCTGTTGTTTTTCATCTTTCTCCAAATAGGCACATTCTAGTTGGCTCTTTCTCAGTCCCTCTACTTGAAGTGAATTGTAATTGACATAAATAAATCATAGTGGTCTAATCTGACTTGCCAAATAATTGGCTAGGGTTGGAAAGGCCATGCAATTTTGAGACTTGAGGGAAACACTGTTGAGAATTTAAGAGAAGAGTTTTCTTGTTCTAAAATATGGATGCAAGGTAAATATGTTGTTCTTTCTATCTGTGGATATCGTCATTGGCAAATGATGTATAGCACCAAACAGCAACTTGGCCCAATGTGAGGACCAGGCTAAAGAGGACAAGCCAATGCACCAAGCATGGTCAGGGAATGAAAGGAGTGAGATATAAGGGACTTAGACTCCTGATAGGATTATTGATCTACTGAATTAACCAATCTTGGAACTGCCTAACACTTCCCCCTCCTCCACCACTGCCCAGACTTCTTGACAAATTGGGATAATAAATGTCCTTATTGTTTAAGATGGTCCTGTTGGGTTTTCTGTTACTTGTAACTGACAGAATGCCTAGAGATCAATTATTCCCTTTCTACAAAACTGAAGCACAGAGATGTTAAGTTACTGTCCAAGGTCACATAGCTGCAAAGAGGGAATACCAGAGTCCAAACCTGTCTGACTCCTGAGGGGAGCCTGGTGCCTGATGACCAGGTGTAATCCCTCTACACTGACCTTGACATTTTCATTCTGTATAAGCAGAATAGTGCCGATTTAAGTGCATTGCATTTCAAGAATAAAATTTGCTGTATGGTGTTGTTAGTCTGGCCTAGAGTAAGATTATTGGTGATTCTGAGGCCTCACTGGACTGTGGCTCCCTCATTAATAATAGTTACGAAGCAGCAGAAGAGAAATGTGATGTGTCTTCTAGTCTTCTGGTCTACACTTCCTCTTTACCTGTGATTACAGATTTGAGAGAGAATCTATTCAATGGATGTGTGAAATTTTGGGTTTTGTCAACTCTGTTTTTAACTGTATGATAAATCTTACTTAGATTGATTCCTTGAACTCTTGAGTATGGTTGTGTCTGAGACTGAGAAATTATCCCTTATGTGCATCATAAATATTTATATACATAAATGTTATTACTTGATGATTTGTAGCAGCCTGAGAATAAAGTCACCTTAAGAGGCAATCTTCATTCTTGTAGAGACAGACACCATCAAGACATAATGTAATTAATTCTGGGAGTCTTTTGACATGATGTTGGGAGTGGTGATTTGGCACATCTTAGACTTCAGGGTCATAGACAAGAGCATGTCCCAGTCAGGTCTGAACCAGTGAAACAGTGGACTGGTGGGACATTTCTGGAAGACTGTAGAGTTTAGACTAGCATATGACATAATGAAACATTCTATAGAATACCTTGGCAGGAAAAATCCTGCTTTTTAGCTTAAAAGTACCTTTTGGACATAGCCAGAATTTCGGCAGCACTTATGACATCGAGATGTCAAAGACATTGTGAATATGCCACTGTGAAATACAACATCTGATTAAACTATTACATAAAGAGAATCTTTTTAAAAGAATCACTTTATGATCCCCATACTGTCTTTGTCTCAACTCCATATGTGTTAAAATATGAGGCCCAATTTTTTCCCCAACCAAAAGGTTTCAAGCCCAATCATTGACTTGGGACATTGAGAGATTAGTTGAATAGCCATGTGAATGGGACTTGAATCAACATGTAGAAGTTCTAACTTGCAAGGAATGGGCTTTGCACATAATGCATTTTAGTGTCATGTTTAGAGTTATCTTTTGGTCTCTTCTGGGCTGAAAACATTTCTTACGTTTAAATCCCTTAGTCAGGTATTAATCATATAGCTGTATCCTTGTAACATCCATTTCTATTGGATACTGTTTGTTAAGTTAATGTATTTTATTATCCATCTACTTAAAAAATATAATATGAGCTACTAACAAAACTACAGAAAACTCAGTAAGACGAAGATAAAATTAAAGAAATCAGGACAAAAGTCAAGCAGAATAATGAGATGAACTCAGGAAGCCTTAGTACATAGAAGTGGATTATGCAAGATTATGCACGTGTGAAAGCTACCACAGATTCAATGAAGTGATAAGACTCATATAGTCCACAAGTTAGAAACATTCCTAGCTGATCAGGCGAAGTAGCATTGACTTTCCCTGAGACTAAGGCTTGAGGAAATGTTTTCCTGTAAGTCGTTATAAAAGGGACACTAAAATGTAATAGGAAGTTCCCTAAATAGTATGTTTACAATAAATATACAGTTCTGTAAAAGCGATTGTATTGGGAGCTGGTATACAAAGCAGTGCAGTCCACACTTCCATAGTTAGATCTATGTGCCCAGCTTTCTCTTTTCCTCCATGAAGCCAAGCTGCTAAAATAAGAATAGGTTTCCAAACCTTAATATTTGCCCATTGTGACTATGACCCTTTTGCAGGTGTGAAAACTGAAGCAGTTAGCAATCGTGTAATCAGTCACAGTCCATATTGGAAATCACAGCCCTTAACGTTATATTGTGAACTTACTCGCTTTGCCTGCCCTCTCTTTGTCTTTTTCGTTAGGATTTTTTTTTTCTAAAAAACCCTGGGTTTCCCTTGAGTTTAGAGTGCACCTGTTCATGTTTATATATAGGAATGCATCCTTCCATTGGGAAGACCTCTGTGCATAAACTTAGGGTATCTCTTTGTTTTACAAAATATATACAGGGGAAGTACAGCTAAAAGATAAAAGTCAGATGATTCTGAATTAAGATACTCATTCCTGAAAGAAAGAGAAATGCTTAAATGTGAATCCTTTGGAAAAAAAAACAAAACCAGCTCCCCTCTCTGGACTTCATGGGCATTTCAAGATATCTTTGTGGGTGGAGTGGGAAGAGGGTGGCCCTTAACAATCACACCATGTGGATGCTTTTGGTATATATAAAGGAAATCAGGCTTAGTATCAAACATTGTTTACAAAATGGTATCATTTTATAAGCTAACGTTTCCCATTTTTATACCCCAAGAGAGAACACCTGTTAGTAGTTTGGGGTATGTTATTCAGATTTTTATTTTCTCTGGGAATAGTAACATTTATGTAACTCTGCACAATGGCCTTCTATCTTGTGTTAGAATATTGGTCAAAAGGAAATGAGCTTCAGCTTTCAACAGGTCAGGGTCATCACGTGGCCTTTCACCTTCATCTCCTGCTGTCACACTGGTGGAGTACAGGTGATTGCAGGGAGAACAGTATTTTGTTTTCTTCCTTTGCTGGGAACACACAGAGCCCCCAAAACGTTGAAAGTCACTTTTTACTTTGGATTCTTGCAATGCAATCCAATCCATACAGTGTCGAGAGGGTGTTGAGATGTCAGGTGAGGTTGGCTGGCCCAGTTGCCCATTTGCCTTGTTCTTTTGCCTGGACTTTTGTCTCCATTTACATATGGCCCCTCTCCTGAAGAAGCATTCCTTTGCCTCAGTCGTTTTAACTCTTCCTCTTCTTCTTCAGCACTTTGCTTCCTCTTGCAAACCCAACATCAGTGACTCTGTGATCTGCCTGTTTTTAGTTTTGAATGCTTTCCTTGTGTTGCAAGTGGGAAAGTCATGGAGGTATTTCCGTACGTGAAGCTGTAGCATAAGGAAAGGGTTCATGCTAGAGACGTGAATTTGGAGCTACTTTCATATAAGAGATATTTAAAATCACGAAGCTGGATGAGATAACCAAACCAGAGAATGAAGATGGAGAAAAGAAGACGTTTACTCAGCAGTTCGAAAGTACTGATGCCTGTGTATATGAGGCATATGTGAAAATAAATTCCATTGTGAAATCTTAGAGGTAAAAAGAAAAAATAAAAATAAGATATCAGCTTTTATAAGTCTGTTCCTTCTGCCAAATTACCTATGAGATTCATACTGGCCAAAGAATTTACTTCTGAGCTTCAGGGGAAATAAAACCTTGGAAGAAATACTTAGCTAGGATCCTCTCATGAATTTGTTTGTCATTTAAGGATTTATGGGATTAGATGTTGCCAATATCTGTGATAGATATTTCGTATTTGTAATCCAAATTCATTTTTGGATGAATAAAACTTTCTGATCATATACTTTTTTGTGTTTCCAGATACCTGTAAGAATACTATGAAAATATTTGGTCATGGATTGATTTGTTTTTGACATACTTTTTTTTCTCTTTATTCTATTATTGTTTGATGATGGAAGGGTAGTACAAATGTATTTGAAAATGATTGTCAGAGAACAATTAGAGAAGTTGTACATGACAAATGATCGTATGAACCAGAACTAAGAGAATTTCACTTGTTACTAACACTGTGAATGCTAATAATAAACAGTTAAAAAGAGAACTTGAAAGTCATATAGTTAGAATTTGGGAAAGTAGGTGTCCTAACTTGTTTTTCAGGTGTAACTTAAAATGAAATATAATGTAGGTATGTATTTGGGGCTACTGTGTGTACGTGTGTGAATTATGACTTAGTGACATTAAAGTGAGGTAACTTCTGAACGTTAGCATTGAGTCAGCCAGTTACTTACAGTTGCTACCAGTATTTCAATCTATTCTTTTGCCACAGGATTAAGAGTATCAACAGCCTAGGTCAGTTCACTGAAATAATTTAATAACTCAAAAGCAAGTAATCAGAAAGATGTTGAAGTGCCAGTTTGTGGATCAGCTACCAGCAACCTAATTTTTATGCCGAAAATATCAATTAATTATTCTCTTAAAGATGAGTATCTTACCTGTGAAGGAAGACGAGGCCTTATTGAAACGGTGTGTTTGGTGGGGATGAACCCTGATGAGAGCTCCTGCACAGGCACTCTATTCCTCTAACTTCAACTTCCTTCAATTCCTTTTAGCGTAGGTACCTCGGAGAGGTTTTTATTTTGTTTGATTTGTGCGTGTGTTTTGCACGGAGAGGCGGGGGTCTTGGAGTTTGACTAGATTTAAAGTCAAAAAGATCTTGGTAAAATAATTACTGGATCCTGTAACAGACATTTTCCATTTTAGATTTTCCAATGAGGAACGTTATTAAAATGAATTTTTTGTAAAATATAAAGTCATGATATAAAAAATTTCAGTCAGTGAAAGCATTTTGGCAAGGGCCTGAAGTCAAATAATTTAGGTCCTTTTTCTTTTGAGACAGAGTCTCACTCTGTCACCCAGGCTGGAGTGCAGGGGTGCGATCTCAGCTCACTGCAACCTCTGTCTCCCGGGTTCAAGCAATTCTCTGCCTCAGCCTCCCAAGTAGCTGGGATTACTAGTGCCCGCCACCATACCAGGCTAATTTTTTTGTATTTTTAGTAGAGACAGGGTTTCACCATCTCAGACAGGCTTGTCTTGAACTCCTGATCTCATGATCCACCTGCCTCGGCCTTAGGTCCTCTTTTTTTTTTTTAAAAAAAAGAAATAATGGCCAAGGGTGGTGGATCATGAGGTCAGGAGTTCGAGACCAGCCTGGCCAATACAGTGAAACCTCATTTCTACTAAAAATACAAAAATTAGTTGGATGTGGTGGCAGGTGCCTGCAAGCCCAGCTACTAGGGAGGCTGAAGCAGGAGAATCACTTGAACCTGAGAGGTGGAGGTTGCAGTGAGCCGGGATTGTGTCACTGCACTCCAGCCTGGGTGACAGAGCTAGACTCTGTCTCAAAGAAAAAAAGAAAGAAAGAAAGAAATAATATAGCCTGTGTCTTTAATGTAGGAGTAGAACATAGAACTGCAATAAGTGGTGACTAAACCTGCCTATGAGACCAGCTCAAATACAGGATCTCAGAGAAGCCCCTGATATGCACTGGACTGAGGTCATTCTGCAGTGATGTTCCTGGGCCTGAAGTGCTGACTTTGTTTTTCTAAAGATTTCTTCTTATGCTTTAGATCAGGGGTTGGCAAACCGTGGCACATGGGCCAGATCCAGCCTGCTATCTGTTTTTTTTTTTTAACCACCTGTGAGCTAAGAATGTTTTTTTACATTTTTAAATGGTTGAAAAAAGAGAGAGGAATAATATTTCATGACAAATGGAAATGGCATGAAATTCACATGTTGGTATGTGTGAATAAAATTCTATTAAAACACAGCCATTCATTTACTTATTGTCTGTGGTTTTTTTATGCCAAAATGACAGAGTTGAGTAGTTGTAACAGAGGCTTTATGACCCATGCAGCCTAAAATATTTACTGTCCGGCCCTTGCTCACCCCAGGTTTAGAAATCAGTAATGCCTTCAGCCGTGTGACTCCTCCCCATCTGCACTGTATTGGGTCTTCAAGAACCCAATACTGTGAAGATGCACTCATAATAGTTGAATAGACAGTTGGCCAATGTCTATCAAATACAATTTATTTTTACAATTAATATTTTTTGGTGCTTAGCTTCTTTTTTTGTTTGAAACAGAGTCTCACTCTGTCACCAGGCTGGAGTGCAGTGGAACAGTCTCAGCTCACTGCAACCTCTGCCTCCTGGGTTCAAGCAATTTTCCTGCCTCACCCTGCCAAGTAGCTGGGACTACAGGTGTGCACCACCACGCCCAGCTAATATTTTTTTGTATTTTTAGTGGAGACAGGGTTTCACCATGTTGGCCTGGATGCTCTCGATCTCCTGACCTTGTGATCCACCCGCCTTGGCCTCCTAAAGTGCTGGGATTACAGACGTGAGCCACCCTGCCTGGCTGCTCATCTTCTCTTTCATAATAATGTTTCCATAAAATTACATTTATTTTTGAAAATTTGGGAAAGAAATGAATGGAATAAAAACATAAAAATCACTTATTCCCCACATTAAATTACTTAATACTTGGCTTATTTCCTTTTAGTTTTAAATTCTATACATTTTTTTTGCATAAATGGGATTTTTATATGTAATTTTTAGTTATCTTTTTTTTTTAACTCACCACAATATTGTGGACATTTTATTGTGCCTTTAAATATACAATTTTCATGCCTACATTGAATTCTCTCTTATGGATGAATTTTAATTTATTTAACAACTCTTTTCTGATTGGACATTTGGGTTTTAGAATAAATAATGCCACACTGTATGTATTTCATGCAAATATCTTTCTATGTATATTCTTAGAAATATGCTAAGAGAGTCAAAGGAGATGAATATTTTTAGATTTTGGAGAACGTTTAACATGTATATGTGGTAAACACAAAGTTACTTTTCAGATGGGCTGCAAAAATAAGCATATACTTAATACATCTTTCCACAACGTAATCATTATTTTAATGATTGTCAACTTGGAATGCAAAAGTATTATTTTATTTTTATTTATTTAATTACAAGTGAAGTTGAGTATCTTAAATACATTTTTCTGTGATTATCTGTTCATGTCCTTTGACCATTTGTTTTTACTGAGCAATTTGTATTATTTTTATTTTTAAAGGCCTCTTTCTATATTAAGGACATTAACATTTTAGTATGTATTTGCTGCAGATAGCGTACCTAATTTTCCTTTAATTTTTTTGTGTATATTTTTGACGTAATGGAGTTTAAGCATTTATGTAGTCAATTTATTGACTTTTTCCTTTGTGATCTGCTTTAATTTTGAAATTCTTCTTTGCTTTGAAATTTCTTTCCAGTGTAAGGACCAGCCAAATATTTCTTTATATATTCTTTGTGCTTTAAATGATTTCATTATTTACATTTAACATATTGGTATAGAATTTATTTTGGTGCGAGATTAATATCTGATTTTTCCTCATGTACTTTGCCAATTTTTCTAGCAATTTATGTGAACAAACCCACATTCTTCAGTGGTTTTCTTTGTTATATACAATTTTAGTTTAGTAGGATCTGTTTCAGGTCTTGCTTTTGTGTTCTATTGATCTATCTGCCAATTTTTTATTAGCTCACACGGTTTTAATTGTTCACTTTGTGACACCTTATGATAGGACATGTTACTTCCATCCCGCTAAGCCCGATTCGTCTCCTTTCACAAAACCTCCTTAGACTGCTTTTTTGAGGTGGGGAGAAAGGACAATAATTAAGTAGTAGGATTTGTGATTCCTTAAACTCATTCTTCAATTAAGCCAATTAAAAACATGTTATTGTAACAACTTTTTTGGGCTGTAACATGAGGATATATATTCAGCTTATTCATCTAATAGCTGTGTGAGTCTCTCTGAATATACATTTTAAAAGATAACACCTTTTAAAAGATGTTCTGTTTCCAGCATCTTAGCAGTTTCACATGCCTTGAGATAGTTTTCTTTTTAATTTCTTTCTTTCCTTTTCTTCTTTTTTTCTTTCTTTCTTTCTTTCTTTTTTCTTTCTCTCTTTCTTTCCTTCTTTCTTCTTTCTCTCTTTCTTTCTTTCCTTCTTTCTTTCCTTCCTCCCCTTCCTCCCCTTCTTTTCCTCCCTTCCTCCCTTCCTTCCTCCCTCCCTTCCTCCCCTTCCTTCCCTTCCTTCCCTTGTTCCCTCCTTCCTTCCTTTCTTTCTTTCACTTTCTTTCCTTCTTTCTTTCCTTTCTTTCTTTCTTTTTCTTTCTTTCTTTCTTTTTCTTTCTTTCTTTCTTTTGTCTAGCTGATTTTAGTTGTAGCATTTTAGTGGCTTTGAAAAAGTATTATGGATCTTATTCTATGATGATGTAGCTTCATTAGTAGACTGTGTTTTATGAGTAAAAAAATGATTCCTCAATAAGTGTTCAATGTGTGTCATGAAACATTTTGTTCTTTTATGTTTCCTCTGAAGGGCAAATAGGGAGAATAGTCATGAAGGTTATTTATTAAATGTGCTTGTATGCTATGCATGGTATTAGATTAATTAATTCATGCAACAAACATTTCTAGCACTTTAGTATGAACTAGCCACCAGTGCTGTGGCTGCTGACGATGCAGCAGGGGTGGTTAGGGGTGGGGCAAGATCAGCGTAACGTTTGTCCAGAAGCTTAAATTTCAGTGGGGAAGACATGTTATTATCAATATACAAATAAATAAAAATATACAATGCAACATAACATGGAGATAAACTCTCCGAAGAAAGCAAAGCAGGGTTAAGAAAAAAAGGGTGAGATAGAGTTAAAGTGACACTCTTGACTAGAGCATCGAGCAAGGCCTGTGTGATTAGGTGTAGGAAGAGTACAGAGACGTGAGCATGTTATACTAAAGGCTGGAGGAAAGGCCTGGCTGGCACAGAGAACGCCAAGTACAGTGGCCCTAAGGTGGGAACAAGCCAGTGTTTTCCAGGACTGTGGAGGAGACTGGTGCGTCTAGAGGGGAGTGAGGGCGTCAGAGAGGAGTGGGAGATGAGATCAGAGAAGTAGCCAGGGGTCAGATTATAGAGGTGGATTATGTTGGGTAGGATTGGAAGCTGTTGGAAGATTTTGAGCAAGAGAGTAATAGGATTTGGTGTCATTTCAAACAGTATCTCTCTGACTGCATGTAGCAGAAAGTGAATAGTGGTATCATTCACTAAAAAGATTGGGAGGGTAGCACATTGTGGGGTGCAGCTGGGTGGGAATGAGGAGTTCCCTTTGAGCAGGTTACATTTGAGATGCTAATTAGCCACTTGAGAGGAGGTGTGAGGTGTGAGTTAGCATAGGGGGATGCAGAGTCTGGAGCCCAGACGGAGATTCAAAATCAGGAGTCATTGGCACAGAGATTGGTGTAGTGGCATGGGCTGGTCAGAGCACTCAGGGAGTGTGTTAATTTCCTAGGGCTGCAGGAACATATTACCAAGAATATGGTGGCTGAAGACAGTAGAAATAATCTTCTCACAGTTCTGGAGACTAGAAGTCTGCAGTCCAGCAGGGCTTTGCTCCTTCTAGGGGCTCTGGGGACAATCCTTTTTTTTTTTTTTTTTATTTTGAAATGGAGTCTTCCTCTGTTGCCCAGACTAGAGTCCAGTGGCATGATCTTGGCTCACTGCAGCCTCCACTTCCTGGGTTCAAGAGATTCTCCTGCTTCAGCCTCCTAAGTAACTGGGATTATAGGCACCCGCTGCCACGCCCAGCTAGTTTTTGTACTTTTAGAAGAGATGTGGTTTCACCATGTTGGCCAGGCTGGTCTTGAACTCCTGATCTCAAGAGATCCACCCACCTCAGCCTCCTGAAGTGCTGAGATTACAGGCATGAGCCACCACGCTTGACCACAATCCATTCTTTATCTCTTCCAGCTTCTGGTGGCTGTTGGTGTTCCTTGACTTGTGGCCACATCACTTCACTCTCTGCCTCTGTGGTCACATTGCCTCCTCCCCTTCTGTTGCACAGACCTTCCTCTGCTACCTCTTGTAAGGACATTTTTTGGACTTAGGACCCACCCAGATAAACAAAGATAAGATTCCCCTCTCAAAATCCTCAACTTAGTTGTGTCTGTTGCCATATAAGGTGGTAGTCACTCCTTTATCAAATAGGAGAATGGTCACAGGTTCTGGGGATTAGAACAGTGACAGAGCTTTTTGGGAGCAACATTCCGTCCCTTACAAGCACTTAGTGTGGACTGAAAAGAGGTAGTCTCAAGACCAAGCTCTGGGGTGCTACAGTGTTCAGAAGCCAGGAAGAGAACACAGAGCCAGTGAAGGAAACTGAGGTGCAGTCAGTAAGGTGGCGCATGAGGAGGAGGGCCATAACATGGTGTCTGACAAAGGATGTGTTTCAATAATGAGGCAGTGACTCGCTGTGTAAAAGGCTGCCAAATGATTCAGAGAATAAGGATCAAGCCTCAATCATTAGACTTTGGAACTTGGTGAACTTGCCAAGTGTTGTTCAGAGAGTGGCATACTTGCGTTAGTTGTGGTCCCCAATGCTGAATCCAAGTTCCACTGGAATATTGTAGTCCTATTTCAGCTGTAGGATCAGGGGTTGACCAGTGCTTCAAATGTAAAACATTATTTAATGATTTTTTTTCTTCTTTTCTATTTCAAGTTCTGTGTGTGTGTGTGTGTGTGTGTGTGTGTGTGTTGTGTTAAGAACTTAGTTTCTTCAAACAAATTGCTATATGCTTATAGGTAGAAAAATTGGAAATTGTAATAAGAAAAAATTAAAGTGGGTTATTTAATTTTAAATTTCATCTCAAGTGCTGCTATTTTTTCCTCCTAGAACACCTGTTTTATTGCTCTTTTTTAATTGGGCTCTGAGACCTTTTTTTTTTTTTCTCACAACTTTTGCTGAGTTAAGTATACGGTTGCTTAGGAGTAGATAGCGGAAATACGACCAACATTGTCACATCGTGCCTTTTGGGTGGGGTCTGGTCTGGCTGATATAAATGGCTGGGCAGGTGGCCTGCCACAAGGCTGACCACTGATGTTGAAGAGGAGGAAGCCCCACCCGCATAAAAGTGGGGATGCAAGCAGATCCATTTCACTTGTAGAACATCCAAAAACCATGGAAACCTGCCTTGAAGGGCCAATGATTTCAGTTTGTCTCCTGTCTTTGTGACCTGTTCACAGGGAGGAATTCTTACCTAGATGTTAATATGTAGGAAGTAATAAAAATTATTTATTTGCATTGTATTTTTTTTTTTTGTAATTTCACCCTTTATTTTACATTCAAGGGGTACCATGTGCAGGTTTGTTGTGTGAGTGTATTGCTTGATGCTGAATTTTGGGGTACAATTGATCCCATCACCCAGGTTGTGAGCATTGTAACTGATGGATAGAGTTTCAGCCCTCTCCCACCCTTCCCCTTCAAGTAGTCTCCTGTGTCTATTGTCCCCATCTTTATACCCATATGCACATAATGTTTAGCTCCCACTTATGAGTGAGAACATGCAGTATTTGGTTTTCTGTTCCTGTGTTAATTCTCTTAGGATAATGGCAGCCAGCTGCATTCATGTTTCTGCAAAGGACATGATATTGTTCTTTTTTTTATGGCCGTGTAGCATTCCATAGGGTATATGTTCCACATTTTCTTTGTCTTAGCCACCATTGATGGGTACCTAGGTTGATTCTCTGTTTTTGCTGTTGTGAATAGTGCTGTGATGAACATGCAAGTGCGTGTGTCTTTTTGGGAGAATGATTTATTTTCTTTTGGATATTTACTCAGTAATTGGATTATTGGGTCGAATGGTAGTTATTTAAGAAATCTCCAAACTTCTTTCCACAGTGGCTGAACTAATTTGCATTCTAACCAACAGTGTATAAGTGTCCCCTTTTCTCCATAGCCTCATCAGCATCTGTTAGTTTTTGACTTTTCAATAAAAGCTATTCTGACTGGTGTGAGATGGCATGTCATTGTGGTATTGATTTGCATTTCTCTGATGATTAGTGACATCGAGCAATCTTTTTCATATGTATATTGGCTGCTTGTGTGTCTTCTTTTGAGAAGTGTCTGTTAATGTCTTTTACCCACTTTTTAATGGAGTTGTTTGGTTTTTGCTGGTTGAATTATTTAAGTTCCTTGTAGATTCTGGATATTAGACCTTTGTCAGGTGCATAGTTTGTGAAGATTTTCTCCCATTCTGTGGGTTGTCTGTTTACTCTGTTAAGAGTTTCTTATACTGTGCAGAAGCTCTTTAGTTTAATTAGGTCCCACTTGTCAATTTTTGTTTTGGTTGCAATTGCTTTTGAGGACCTAGTTATAAATTCTTTGCCAAGGCCAATGTCTAGAATATTGTTCCTAGGCTTTCTTCTGGGATTCTTTCTTTTCTTTCTGTCTTTCTTTTCTTTTTTTTTTTTTTTGAGACAGTCTTGCTCTGTCACCAGGCGCCAGGCTGGAGTGCAGTGGCGTGATCTCAGCTCAACGCAACCTCCGCCTCCCGGGTTCAAGCAATTCTCCTGCCTCAGCCTCCTGAGTAGCTGGGAGTACAGATGTGCACCACCACGCCCAGCTAATTTTTTATATTTTAGTAGGGACGAGGTTTCACTCTGTTGGCCAGGATGGTCTTGAGCCCTTGAATTCATGATCCGCCTGCCTTGGCCTCCCAAGGTGCTGGGATTACAGGCGTGAGCCACCGTGCCCAGCCCTGGAATTCTTATAGTTTGATTCTTATACATTTAAATATTTAATCCATTTAAATATTTGTACATGGTGGATTATTGTGTATTAAAATGAAAAGTCATCCAGTTGAAATTAAAATTCCTTTAATTTTTGTATGTGGTGAAAGGTAGGGATCCAGTTTCCATCTTCTCCATATGGCTAGCCAGCTATTCCAGCACCATATATTAAATTGGGAGTCCTTTCCTCATTGCTTATTCAACTTTGTCAAAGATCAGATGGCTGTAGGTGTGATGCTTTATTTCTGGGTTCTCTAGTTTGTTCCATTGGTCTCTTTCTGTTTTTGTATGAGTACCATGTTATTTTTGTTACCGTAGCCCTATAGTATAATTTGAAGTTGGGTAATGTAACGCCTCCAGCTTTCTTTTTTTTGTTTAGGATTATTTTGGCTATTTGAGCTCCTTTTTGGTTCCATATGAATTTCAGAATACTTTTTTTTAGAATTCTTTGAAAAATGACATTGGTAGTTTGATAGGAATAGCATTGAATCTATAGCTTGCTTTGGACAGTCTGGCCATTTTAATAGTATTGATTTTTCTAATCCATGAGCATGGAATGTTTTTCCATTTGTTTGTGTCATCAACGATTTCTTTCAGCAGTGTTTTGTAGTTTTCCTTGTAGAAGTCTTTTACCTCCTTGGTTAGATTTATTCCTAGGTATTTTACTTTTTGGTGGCTATTGTAAATGGGATTGTGTTCTTGATTTGGCTCACAGTTTGAACATTATTGCTGTATGGGAATGCTACTGATTTTTGTACATTGGTTTTGTATCCTGAAACTTTACTGAAGTCATTTATCAGTCCCAGGAGCCTTTTGGCAGTCTTTCGAATTCTCTAGGTATAGAATTATATTGTCAGTAAAGAGAGATAGTTTTGTTCTTTTCCTATTTGGATGCCTTTTATTTCTTTCTTTTGCCTGATTGCTCTGGCTAGGACTTCTAGTACTATGTTGAATAGGAGTGGTGAGAGTGTGCATCCTTGTCTGATAAAAATTTTTTAAATTCCAGAAAGCTAATAATGGAATCGGGGATTTTAATATTATATTGATATTTTGCATTTTTATAATGTTTCCATCAAACTTGTGAAAGATAAGACTCAGGGAAAACAGTTCTGAGTTGGAAGAAGTTTACAGTAAAAAGTATCAGATTCACCTCTGTTTAAAATAGGTAAATTGAGATTGGGATGAAGAACACAGGAATGTTATTGAGAGTGCTCAGTAAGTAGACAGAGGGATAAAATCCTCCTGAGGTCTCCTCTTGGTGCTCAATCAGCACCATGAGATTGCAATAATAGAGTTTGGCCAGCTGCCTCTTGCTTCAATTTATGCAACCATCTCTGGAGAAAGGACCCATGGAGCTTATTAACTGAGCAAGATTCCTCTTGAAGCTTTGACAAAGCCATTTCCATTTTCTATTATTCAGTTTGCCTAAATTTTACGTGTCAGTCAGTGGATATTGAAAAATGTAAATTTTAGAAAGATGTCAAATTAATTCTAGGCATTCAAAACCTGATATTAATCCTAGGCATTCAAGACCCAATAGGTGGGATATGTTGTCTGGGAATTCTAGGTCAATATTTTTAGGCATTTTGGTCACAACTGGGAGAAAAATATTCTTATTTTATGATTCTGAAACTTAGAATATGAACTGCTAACATAAATTGAGATCAATATTCTTATCCTGCTCTTGACTCCTTATATTTTGCTTTGCCAAAGTCCAGATGAGAAAAAGGTCTTGAAAGTGGAAATAAGGAAATTTGTTTTATATAAGCTGAATCACTTATTAAAATGTACTGTTAAATGCTAAGAATTAATTTTATAATTTAAAATTTCATTGTATGTGTCTTTCAATGAAGCCAAAGTTATTGAGAATACCATATGGTTTTGGAAGATATATTTGGTGTCTTCAGGAACTTGAAACTTCTAAATTATTAACAGCTGTCAGAATAGAATAGACTAAATGTATTTGGAGTTTAGTTCTTTGGAGTGGGGAAATTTGTGGATTTCCTGCTTCAGCCCAGCTGGTGAGAAGAATCACAATATGAGAAGAAGTGATGAGAAGAATGCATAAGTATGTTAGATGGTTGCACAGGATGAACAATTTTGCTACAGAATATGAAATAGATGAGAGGGAAGATAAATTTAAAGGCTGTATCATCAATTTAAAAACTAGACAATTAAAATGGGAAAATAACAATGGCAATTGGTAAGAGTTTCATTATGCCCAGGGGTTCTCAGTCTAGGCACTACTAACATTTTGGGCCAGATAATTCTTTGTTGTGAAGTCTATCTTATGCATTGTAGGATGTTATATAATACATTGTAGCAGTATCTCTGGCACTAACCCATTAAATGACAATAGAAACCTTTCCCCAGGTGTGACAACCAAAAAATGTCTCTAGACATACTAAATGTCTTCTTGCGGGGCAAACTTGTCCCTAGTTGAGAACTACTAAGCTAGACTACTTCAAAATAGTTCCAAAAGTCACATTCTAGTTAGATACTCAAGATAGAACAGGATGAAGGAGAAGGTTTATTGAGAATTTTGTTGAATATGTTATCAGGATGAGGCTTTATTTGGGAAGTACTGTAATTAAGGTGTAGATCCTGCATGTATATTGTATTGATGAAAAGCTAATTATTTTGTTTTCAGTCTAGAGTTAAATAAGTATAATAGGAGCACAAATATTATAGGTGAGGAGATTGTCTTTTATTTTTGCCTCCCTCCTAAAAGCCTTACAAATATATATAGGACAGCCAGAGTTATTTTCCAAAACTAAATCTGTAGTAGGGTGGCATTGGGTAGCCATTTCTGGGTATAACTTCACACTTGCTTAAGTTTCAATACCTCTACTCGGAGACCTACATAATCTTATGTGCCTGTCTTCATATATTCTAGATTACATGACATGTATGGCAGAGACTGTGTGCACCAAATATCCTTATGCTTCTCTTCTTTTCTCAGCCTGCCTTGTAGCTAAGCTGGGGACACATAACTAGTTCTGCCCAGCGGAATGTGAGCTGAGCACAACTTCTGGACTGAGGAAGTTAAAAGCCAGAATCCTCTTCCATCTCTCTCCTCTTCTGTCAGAGTGACTTTGGGGACCTTGTCCATATGTGTTCTTGTGAACCAAAGAAATTGCTGCTTCTTTGCTCCTTTTTTTTCCATTTTATCTGTTTTCTCCTCTTTTTTTGTGATGTCGCTTAATGGGAAGTTGGACTTTCTGAATTGATCTGCTTAATTCTCTTTTATTTCCAATTGTTGTCACTTTCTCTATATTTCTTTTTTCTGGAACCCAGTTGGAATTGGATCACATGGAATAGAAGATTCAGCTAAGACTTGAGAGCACAGGCACCACTATTAGTTGCCTTTCTTCATGTTAATGATATTATGGTGAGAAACATGTACTTGGGGTAAACAGTTACTTGGAATGGTGCTACACATAAGCTAGCACATGCATCGGAAGAAGGTCAGGAGATTTGGGAGCTGATTTTTCAATAAATACAAGATTAAATGACAAGCTCTCAGACTTGGGAGGCAGCACATAGATCGTGGTCATTAGAGCATGCCCTCTGCTGCCAATTGCATGGATATGAATCTCAGTTTTGACACTTATTCGTTATGTGACCTTTGGCCAGTTATATAAACTCTCTGAGCCTGACTTGTCTGATCCGAAGAATGAATATTAGTACCTATAGATTGTAAGTGTATAATGTATTTTAAGCTTTTATAAGAGTACCTGTTCTGTAGCATAGAATCCTTCCTTCCTTCCTTCCTTCCTTCCTTCCTTCCTTCCTTCCTTCCTTCCTTCCTTCTTTCCTTCCTCCCTCCCTCCCTTCCTTCTTTCCTTCCTTCCTTCCCTTCTTTCCTTCCTTTTTTTCTTTCCCTCCTTCCCTCCCTTCCTCTCTCCCTCCCTCCCTCCCTTCCTTCCTCCCTTCCTTCTTTCCTTCTCTCCTTTCCTTCATTTTTTTTTTACTTCTTTTTCTCCTTTTTTCCCTTCCTTCCCTTCCCTTCCCTTCCCTCCTCCTCCCTTCCTTCCTTCCCTCCTTTTCCTTCCTTCCTTCCCTCCCTCCCTCTCTTCCTCCCTTTCTTTCTATCTTCCCTTAAAGTACTTCTTTTATTGTAAGTGCTATGTAGATGTTTGCTCTTACTGTTAATTGGGTTGTAAATTAAAAGCATTATCTATCATGAGCCTATGAGCTCAAGAATTTTTTGAGTTCTATAGAGCCTGTTGTATTTCTCACTATATACTCCCACAGTTAGTATACATAAGTTAAGTGCTTTCATCATTTTACTTGCTTCATCTTTTCTACCAGGCACAGGACTGCTGGTAACATAAGTGGTACTTACTGCAAAAGAAGAAGGTGCCCTTTCCTCTGGGCATGTCAATGATTGTGCTTGTTTCGGCAAGCACAGCATGGGCTGTATTTCATTCCCTGTGTGCCTACAGGCACCCGCAGACTGAATGCTACTCCCTGTGCAGGGCCCTAACTGGGACATTACTCCCAGAAGGAGAGCTGGCCAGGGAATCTCAACTCTCACATTCCAGGGTGAATTTCTCTCACTGGGATTGGGTTTCTAGGAATAGTGGCATTTACTGTCTCGATGTCTTTTCCCTCCCCTTGCTGCTCTCAAAGGTGGGGAGTGTCAAGCCTATCACTGGAAGGCCTAGGTATGAGAGGGAATCAACAGATTGGTTGTCAAGTCCTTAACTCGATGAGTATTTTTAAATCTTTAGGATTCGATGAGATTAGTTAGGTGTAGTGAATGAAATAAGAAGACAAAAGAACACAGGGCTGAGCCCTAAGGACCTTAAACCTTCAGAGATCATCTGAAAAGATAGGAGTGGGCGAAAGAGATTGAAAAGGAGAACTCACAAAGAAAGGAGGAAAGTGGAGGGGGAATTATCACAGAAGGTAAGTGAGGAAAGAGATAGAAAACCAAAGACTAGGCTTTGTGAATAGCTATGAGGGTGATGTGGTTGTACAAATTATTGTAATAATTCATGACTAACTGCAAAGTAATGCTAGCATTTCTATTTCCTCCTGATCACCCTCCTGTCTCATAGGTGACAGCCTCTGATGCAGATTCAGGACTCTATGGCTTTATTGAGTATTCTCTTTATGATGGATTCCTGAGCTATGAAGCACCTCAGGCATTTCGGATCGACCCTCATGATGGGCGAATATGTGTTTCTCAAGATATCGACAGGGAAAGAGATCCAACTACCTATGATCTCCTGGTGAAAGCTAAAGACGGGGTAAGATTTTATGCATGAAGTTTGTTTTAAACATAATCACAAGTGAGCAACTGTGTATACATCACAAAGGACGAATAATTACCAAAAATTGGCTAATTATGTTTCATGTGGCACTACCTCTTTCCTTTGCTGGAGTTTTTTGAAGCAAATATCAAGCATATCATTTCACCCATAAATAATGCAATAGTATCTCTAGAAAATAATGACTTAAAAAAGAAGAGAACTAGAAAGCATTAGCAATAATACTTTAATGATATCTAGTATCTTTTCTATGTTAAATTTTCTCTATTATCTAAACATGTCTTTTATGGTTGATTTCTTTGAATGAGGATCCAATAAGTTCACAAATTGATTTGATTGAGATATTCTTTAAGTTTCCATCTATTACAGTCAGGCCTTTTACCTTTTCTCCTATGGCTTTTTAAAAACACCAACTCATTTGTCCTGTAAATTTTCCACATACTAAATGTGGCTGATTACGTCCTTGGGATTCATTTCCCGTGTTCCTCTATTCCATTTCCTATAAACCGGCATTAAAGATAGAGAGCTGATTGTTTTCAGATTCATTTAGGTGATGCCATGTGCTTCTTATTGCATCAGCAGACACACACCATTATTTTATTAGACCCTGAAAAATGGGGACTTTTGAATTCTATTATTCCTTTTGCGTTATCTGGAATTCTTTAAGGAAAATGTTCTCACACCAGCTATTTGATTACTCTTAAGTATAAGTTATACAGGAAATGCAGGATAAGACTTGATTGTCTTTTTTAGCAATTGTTTTGAATAGTAACTTGGTGTCTTAATCATCTCCAAAGGTAAACAATAAGTTTTTTCCTAGTTTGAATATAAATTCCTGGATTTAAAAAAATTTGATATATTTCAATACATTGCTGACCTTATCCTTTCTGATGTTCTAATTGACCCATTCTTGATCAGTGAAGGCACCTTCATTTTGATTCCTATGTCTTTTTTTGTGGTTGTTAAACTTTCAAACTGACATAGGAAATGCATACAGAGAAATGCACAAATCGTAAGTGTATAGCTCAATGGATTTTTGTAAAATGAACAGACCCATAGAGGCAAATGAGAAAACATGACCAGAACCCAAAAGCCCCCTCTTTGCCTCTTGTTGTAACCATCCTCCCTCCACCACCCCCACTGCACATCCCTGCCTTTTGAGAAATCACTGTTGACCTCTCACACCAAACGTTAGTATGCCAATTTTTTTTTCAGCTTTCAGTGAATGAAATCATGCAGTATGTGTTTCTATCAAGCTTCTTTTGCTGAACATCATTTGTTAGGATCACTTCTGAAGTTGTGTATAGCAATAGTTCACTCATTCTTATTGGTTTATAGTGTGCCTTTATATGAATATACAATAATTTTAATCTATTCTATAATTTGTGGTATCCATTTTAGGCTATGCTTCTTTTAACATTCTTATATGTGCAATATATTGGACAAATGTAAGCATTTCTCTTGAGTATATACTTAGGAGTAGAATTGCACTTCTACCAGTAAAGTATGAAAGTTTTATTTGCGACGCATGCTCACCAACATTTCATATTTAATGCCTTTCTATTATAGCAATATTAGTACTTACATAATGGTATATCACATGAGGGTTTTACTTTGTATTTCTTTGATAGCTAATGAGTTGAGTTTTTTCATATTTATTGCTGTTTGTATAATTTGTTTTGTGAAGTGTCTATTCTTCACAAGAAGAAAATCCTTTACTCCTTTTCCATTGTTATGTTGAATCTTTTGCTGATTTGCATGAGTTCTTTACATTTTTGGGCTGAAAGTCCTTCGTTGGATATATTTGTTGCATATATTTTTCTCCCATTCTGTGGTTGGCCTTTGCTATCCTTAACGGTTTCTTTTGAGGAGCAGAAGTTCTTCACTGAAATAGAGCTTAGTAGTTTCTCAGTTTGTTTCCATTTATAGCTAGTGATTTTTGTGTTCTTTAAAGAAATATTTGCTTATCTTAGGGATATAAAGGTGTTCTCTTATTGTTTTCTTCCAACATTTTTTTGTTTTACCTTTCATACTTACTTTTTTTCAATCTAGTGGGAAAAAGTTTTGTTATTTTTTCCCTACGGTTAACCCAGCACCACTTACTGAAATGGTTATTCTCAGTTTTGCCTATTTATCCACCTTAGTGCTAGCAACATCCCTCTGAATTATTTTAGCTTTATCATAGGTCACCGTATCATGTATTCTTTTAGCTTTGTCCTGACTTAAGAATGTCTTGACTATTCTTGACCATTTACATTTCCAAATGCAGTTTAGAAATAGCATGTTCAATTTTCATTTTTTTTACAGCAAAGGTAGCCTATTATACACACTGTTCTGCACTTTGATTTTTTTTTCAGTTATTTTATTTTGGAGACTTTACTTATATTTTTCACTTATACATTTTGGAGACTTTCCTTGTTTCTTTTTTATTTGCTTACTACTCTTTTATATAGACAGAGCCTACTAACACCTCTCTGGTCTAATCTTTCTCTTTTGAAATTAGTGAGAGAATTCACCTATTTAAGCCATAAATTTTTGGGAAAAAATGAGTCTAAATATATTTATTGCAAGTAAACATGTAAAAATGAGCATGAAAGTAAAGCCCTTTATATTCAATACAATACTCATGATCTATTTGGTTAGATTTTTGCCAATACCTTAATATGTGGTGTCAGGAATCCCTGATTCTATGTAAGAAAATATGTAGGAAACAAAAAATAGAAGTAAACAGAATTTACATTAATTCAAGTCTATGTAGTTATTTGAAGCTCAATAGATACACACCAAAATATTAATTCAAGGTTTTAGAAATGTATTCTTGTTAGATTTTGACATAATTCTATAACGCCATCCTAGAATTGAATAATGAGTTTAAGTAAACTATTCTCATGTCAACCACCGTAAAGAATTAGCTATGTCTTTCAGGCTACTGTCTGCTGTCCACTGTGATCTAAATGAGCCCCTGTTGATTTGACTTGCTCCCAGGTCCTGGTGGACAGATGCAAGACAGAGATCCTTGTGGTGGTAGAACTGCTGTCCATCAGGAGAAGCAAGCTCCCCTGCAAACACTCATAACCTGTCTGTCACCCCAATGCTACACCACAGCCTGGAGAGCACAGTGCCCCAGAAGTGCATTAGGAATTTTGACTTTAACCCGGGTGTCCTTTCTGGTATTATAGATATAGAGGTCGTTATATAAGCAAGTTTTTTGGCCATTAAAATATTCACCTCCAAAAAGGATCAATTCATTGTTTTCAGGATGAGCAGAGAATGACACATTTAGCCTTGGTGAAGGTGAGGAACATGATGTTTCTACACTCTGAGTCTTTTTAACATCTGGTGTCTGGCAATGGGTTATCAGAGCTTCGAGGTCTCCTTCTCCCCTGAGCGTTTGCATACCTTCCCCGTCCTGGCTGTGGTTTTCTCCTTCTTGCCTTCTTGCCTGTCTTGCAGGTGTGAGGCTGAATGGAGACCCAGGCAGGGAGCTGTGTGCAGGAGGGAACCCTCTTGGAAGCAGATCCCCTCCTGGAAGTAGGTTCGTGTGAAAACAGGGCCTGGTGCAAACCCAGGGATCCATTTTAAGAGACAAATTCTAGAAGAGCCCTCTGCACCACAGGCTTTTAACAAATCCCTAACCTTCACTGTGGACCTAAAACTGCCTCCAGCATTCCTTGTGTTTGCTTCAGAATGTATGGAGAGCAAGCAACATATGTGTTTTCATGTCAGTGTATGTGTATGTATACACATATAGTGTGTATATATATATGTATAAAACATATATACAAATATAAACAGTGTGCAGTGCTTATTCTGTTGACTGCATAATCTTCATGAATTTCTTCTGTGATAAACTGAGTTTTTACAGGGTGGATTCTGCATCTATCATAGTTATTCTTTGTAATATTAATTAGCACTACGTGTCCCTCAGAAATGCATAGTCAAAAAAGTTGGTAAAGAGAAAGATGACAAGGTTGGTAATGACTCAGTACTCTTCCCCTAAAAGCAATGTAGACTGCATTCAAAGAAAAAATTAACTCAGACAGGATATTTTAGGTTTATGTTGTTGGATTCCAGGCCATAATGAATTTATTTAAAACATTAAACTGAGCCTTGACAAAAGTCCTCTAACTTTACATTATTACCTTAACAATCTATGGTTTTTCCTCTGATTCTTCTCTTTCTAATAAATACCCTGAAAGCCCTTTAGAAGAAAATTGCTGAGAACCCTTCGCTGGTGGTTACTAAGAGATTTTTATCTGCCAATAGAGGAATTTTTCTTGTAAAATACGCCTGCTGTTCTTTGCCACTGCTCTATTTATCCTTGTGATGACTGTCAATATTTTTTTCAACTGAATCACTTCTGCTCTACTGATATTCCTTCTGAAATACTCTATTTTTGCTGCTACTGCTGCTGCTATTTATCTCATAAGTCATGAGAATGCTATAAAATTACATGATGGAACTAAACAATTGGATTACATTGGCAATCAAGTGGTTTTTTGCAATGAAGCTCTGTAATTTAGTTATTCCATGCTTATATCTAATTTTCTGTTTCCTTTTCCCATTCATTTTTTACAAATAGATTTTTTTGGTGTATACACTTATTAACACTCTATCTCTATTTTTTGTTACATCCCGAATTCTGTAGCTGACATATGTGTCTGAGATAAAGATATTTCAACTCCATCTCACCACTCAAGATTTAAGGGAGGATTTTGTCAGACTAGCAATATAGGAAGTAAACAGACTGAGCTCTTCATTGTTGTATAGATAGATGAGAAAACTTGGCTACTGAAGTTGTACTCATAGTTTGTGTGCAATGCAGTTACTACCAAAACGTAAACTTGCTGAGTAAAAAGGCAAACTCATTTTTATTTTAATAGATTATGTTATTCCACTTTCTATCAAATGTTCAAGTGCTTATTCCTGTCTTTCATTTCCTTCATTACCATCCTCCACCTGTTCTAGGAATAAGCAGTTGCCCCATCTCCCCATAGTCTCATGTTTTCTAACTAAATTGTGTGGAGCATATCTCAGATTCCCACCATTCTTTAATATATGACCAGGATGAACCCCAAAGTATCTTCAATACCCCTTTACCTCCTTCTGATCTTTAAGCGTCCCAGCCATTTATTATTGTCCATATTCTCCTCTCTACCTTTCCCGGTTCATCCCTTAATTTGGATCAATCTTCTACTGATGTGATTTGGATCTGTGTCTCACTAAATCTTAGATTGAATTGTAATCCCCAAGATTGGAGGTGGGGCCTTGTGGGAGGTGTTTGGGTCATGGGGGTGGATTTTTCATGAGTGGCTGAGCACCATCCCCCCCTTGATACTGTTCTCATGACAGTGAGTGAGTTCTCATGAGATCTGGTTGTTTAAAAGTGTGTGTAGCAACACCCGCCCCCCAACCCCCTGCCACCTCCTCTCTCTCTCTCTCTCTCATTCCTGCTCCTACCATGTAAGACGTCTTGCTACCTCTTGCCTTCTGCCATGATTGGAGGCTTCCTGAGGCCTTCCCAGAAGCAGAAGCTGCTATGCTTCCTGTTCACCTGCAGAACCATGAGCCAATTAATCCTCTTTTCTTGTAAATTAGTTAGTCTCAGGTATTTCTTTACAGCAATGTAAGAATGGACTAATATACCTATCTGCCTTCTCTGCCCTTCCAAATGCTTCTACCATGCACTTTGGAATTCATGGTCCATTATTTAGCAAACTCCTTTATAAACTTAAGCTGGTCTCTGTTCCTTTAACTTCTTGCCCTAATTAAACACAACCTGTCCTCCAAGGATACCTATTCCTTTCTGCAGTCTCACAAGGAAGCCCATACTCCACCAATCACAAGCTGGTAGGTAGTGAGTTGGGTGCCCTGCTTGTTGCCCAGGGCAGCAACCAAGTAATTTCTACTCCTTTCTCCATCAAAAATGAATCTCTTTTAAAGTTCTTGTTGTCTGACTATACCATAGGTACCCCTCCTCTTTTGTTTTTTTGCTGTCATGATTTAGACCTCCTTATTACTTAGGACTTTTACCCCTTTTTCACAGTCTTCCACTTCACCAGTTTCCTCACCATTCTGGGAGATCTTACTATTTGTTTACTGAAAAACCCAACACCCTGAGCCTCTCAGTTCCTTTGACTTTCTCCTTTCCAAGGATTGTCACCAGAAATTGCACAAGCTTTGACATCTTGGTTTCAAGCATGCTATATCTGATAAGCATTTTTATCTTTCTGTCTAATTAACGGTAGCACGTCTGCTGTAATCAATAATTCTTCTCCCATGTTAAGATCATTGATTTGTTACCCATCACTAAAGTCACTCAGTTGCAAACTCCTTTTAGTTTCCCCATTCAGTAGAACTCTTCTGGTAAAACCCCAGCCCTGTGTAAATCTGACGGCCTTTTCTGCCCTTGCACATCAGCAGCTGAATGTACTTGGAGAAAAATAACAGGTCTGCTTGAGAGAGGAAGGTCTTACCTTCCTGCCACCAAATCCACTAACTTACCTGTATATCAGCTCACATTCTTTGCCTTCTTTTCTATTATCTTTTTAGAGATGTCCCTGTTTGCATCAAAAGCAAATCTCTCTACTGTTTAGGGTCCCATCCATTCTAGCCTTCTTACAGATATCATTCCTATAATGATTTTCTCTTTTTTCCTGAATTATTAATTTATCACATTCTTTTGAATGACCCTCATAAGCATACAGGGTACAATAATAGTCTCTATCTTAAAAAATACCCCAGATTCCTTTTGATGTCATGTACCTTTTCAGAAAACCATTTTATTCCTCTTCTTTCCTTCACAGCAAGTCTACTAAGATAGTTGTCTCCATTTTTCTTACTTTTCAATCTTTATTTGATCTATTTTTCCCTCTCTACTTGTCTTATAAAACTGCTTTTCTCTCTGTGGTTACTGTTGCGCCATATCCTGGGATTCTTTATTTACTTTTATCTTATTCATCCTCTCAATGAATTTGAAAATATTCTTTGAATGCCGCTTCTCTTGGATTTGGTGATATCGCAACTTAGGTTTCTTTTTTCCCCTTAACAACCTGGAACCTCATTTCCTTTCACCTTTGTTCACTGAATCATGAAATATAGACTGGAGTTCATTGACATAGAAAGCTCAGTGGAATAAAACAGTAGCTCACCAGAGCTAAGAGATGTGAAGGAGAGATGTTATTAATATTCTACTATTCAGGAGTCTCAGAAGGCAAGAACAAAGAGAATGGAAAGCAGACAATTATCAAAGTAGAAGTAACAGTAGAAAATGTTCCTTCTGCTGACTGCCCTAGGCGACCCTCCTCCCTGCAGTGTTGTATGCTTTCAAGGTTGAAGCTTTCCCAAACTACTTTCATCTTTTACAGTATAACTTGAGGGAATTGGGTTCCTTACCATAATCCTAACAATTAAATGGTTAAAATGAAATAAAAGTGCTGCATGAATCATTGGTGGAAAAAAGAAAGGATAAGACAAAATTAAGATATATTTATGCATGGGATTTATGAAATGTATTAGCTACCTATTGCTGTATAACAAATTCTTCCTGAAGCTAGCAGCTTAAAATAGCAAACATTTATTATCTCATATAGTTTCTAAGGGCCAGGAATCTGCAAGTGGCTTTTCTGGGTGGCTCTGACTCAGAATCTTTTATGAGGTTGCATTATCAAAACTGTTTTCATGAGCTGGACAGAAATTTAGCTACACAGCATTGGGAAATGCACACTCTTGGTGGATGGAGGGAAAATGAGATTAAATCAGCTTTTCCTGCACTGTGTTCTGTGGGAAACTGGTTTCTTCCAATCTGTTTCTTCCAAAGAGCATTCTGGGGCCTAAAAAGAGTAGGGAACAACTCAGAACTCACTCCCTCTAGAAATGTACATGCAAAAGGCTCTGTGAGAAGTTCTGAGGCAAAGAATGCATCCACTTAATTTGGTGAACTCAGCATTTTCCCACCTTTTTGTCTAAGGAACTTCTGTACTTTTTTTTTTTGTAAAGATACATCTTTTCTTCCCTACTCCAAATACCTCTTTCTAAAATCTAGATTTGATCTTGTCACTTCATTAAGGACAGCAATAGTTGTCCCATGTGGGCATTTTAGAAGACATTAGAATTCTGTTTTTTTACATTTCATTTTTTTCTGATATTTATAATATAAATAATACATTAGCACAGTAAATGTATATATGGTTTATTAACAGATAAAAATTTATTTATAAAGAATGTAGCTGGGCCCAGTGGCTCACGCCTGTCATCCCAGAACTTTGGGAAGTCAAGGCGGGTGGATAACCTAAGATCAAGAGTTCAAGACCAGCCTGTCCAACATGGAGAAACCCGTCTCTACTAAAAATACAAAATTAGCCAGGCATGGTGGCACATGCCTGTAATCTCAGTTACTCTGGAGGCTGAGGCAGGAGAATTGCTTGAACTTGGGAGGTGGAGGTTGTGGTGAACCGAGATTGAGCCATTGAACTCCAGCCTGGGCAACAAGAGTGAAACTCAGTCTCCAAAAAAAAAAAAAAAAAGAATGTACACACCAAATTTTATACTGATGGAGTCTACTGCTGTGTAGAATAAAGTCTGTCCTCCTTAGCACTTAAATCAGGTGAGAGGAATCTGAATGGCAAGCCTGTCCTCTAGATTCTGCCTAGCTTCTGCCACGACACACCCAGCCCTCTCTAGCCCCACTAGTGCGCCTACCCTACCGGCAACAAAAATGTATTGTTTGATGACAATACGTTTTCTACTTTGTGCGTCTAACATTTGCTTATATTTTAGAGCATTGCCTGATTTAGGATCTTTGTTCTTAAAGATCTTAAGCTGGGGCAATATTCATTTCTTCATATTTTCCCTACTTTTTCAATAGTTCTCTTACCTCTACCCTAAATGACTTCTTGAACTTGAGAGGAAATAAAGAAAAAAGAGGAAAGGTAAGAAAGAGAAAAGGGAAAGCAAAACTGAGAAGGAAGGCCGTTTGGAGCAGCAGCAGGGTCTGTGGCAGATGTGAAGGAATTTTTTCTATACGCTTATCACCAGTCTGCGGTCCCCTCTTATAGGTCGTACCTGGAGAAGTACAGGTTACTTAGGGTGGCTGCAGATGTAGGGCCAGCCTGCATTTTAAGCATGAAGGCCAGATGAATGAACTTGCATTGTTCTTTGTGGAATCATAACCAGCCCCATTTCTCCTATTCTAACTGATACCCGGCATGGCTCTGGCACTTTATTCAACCTAGAACATGGAGAATCACACTATTTCTAAAGTATTTCCCCATCCTTTTTCAGTCCTCAAAGCCTGGAGTACAAGGCACCTCAGAGCTCAGAGCAGGAGAGCCATTTCTGGGTTTGTCTTACCTTCATCCTAAACAACCTTCTTTCCAGGCCTCCCTCCCTGTCAGCAAGCGTCCCTCTCTGTCTGCGTGGCAGCAGCTCTCCCTCTGTCTCTTGCCAAATCTTCTTCCTCCTTGTCCTTTTTCCTCCTCGCTCTGTGCCTCCCTGCCAGAGTAGAAAAAGGAAACAAAAGATGAGGAGGGGGAGGATACGAGTGAGAAAACCCAGGCTGTTGTGACTTACCAAGGATTTTTGTCGAAGATGACAGTGTCAAAATGTACCCGATAGAAATGGAAAATGGTGCTTTAAAGTAGGAACATGTGTTTTACTTTAGAAAAGTAAGAATTGCCGAGGATTATTTTCTTCTGTTTCATTTGCTCTCTTCCTTCTCGATTTTAGATGGAGGCAACACAAAATAAACAGTATGGGATCCACTTCTCACTGCTTTAGGTGCTGTATTCCCTTCTAAAACTTAAAACATTCAGAGTTCCCAAACAAATCCGGCCCCGAGTGTCTGGGATGAGCACCTGCACTGCTTCTGTCCTCCTTCGGGCCCCATCCACTCTGGACTTGATTCAAAGAGCCTCCTCCTGCCAGCTCTCCCTCCTTCCACTCTGCTGCCCTTTAGTCTGTTCTGAACACTGCAGCCAGAGCAGTGTTAACACCTCAGTGAAATCAGGCCACTCCTGTGCTTAAAGCCCTCCTGTGAGGAAGAGCCATGGTCCTTCCAGAGACCTACAGAAGTCCCTGTGACCCACTCCTGCCTCTGACCTCAGCCCTTCCTGCTTCCTTGCTGCGGCTGAGCAGGCCAGAGAGGCACACCGGGCTCCTGGCTCAGGGCCTTTTGGCTCTCCTCTTTCCTCTGCCTATTACCCTTTCCTTTCAAGTAACAGAAGTCTAGTTACCTGAAGTCATGTGGGTTGGTCTGCATGCCAGTGGTACCTTCCTAGCAAGGGCTTCACGGGGGCATCCCCCGCCCATGCTTCCTCACACCTTCTTCTTAGCACTTACCAGCATTCATTTAAAAATTATCTTAGGGATAAAAGTGATTTTGATTTCTTTTTGGACATGAAGACAACTTTCCTTGAATACATTTGGCCTCTACTCTGAAATTTTTTCCTCACAGCTGCTGTTAGTGGAAATCTCATTCCATACTTAAGAACCAGCAGTGAAGTATACATACCATGCTATTACATATGAATTCATACATTAAGGTTGAAAATAAAATGAATATATAGATGTGTGTGTGTGTGTGTGTGTGTATACATACTCCTTTGAAATGACAAAATGTGCATATGTTCAAATTTTATTGTTTCACATCTATTCTATGGTCATTGTCAATTATTGTACATCCCAGTGTTCAGCACAAACTCATTTGTAATCACTGCTCATTCATCCACCAGGGTGGGCTAAGTGCCCAAGCCTTTGTTCGTGTGGACCTGGAGGACGTGAATGATAACCATCCCGTGTTTAACCCGTCAACCTATGTGACAAGTATCAGTGGTCAGACCCAGCCAGGCTCCGAGATCATCAATGTTCTCGCCACTGATCGGGACTCTGGGATATATGGGACAGTGACTTACGAGCTTATTCCAGGAGATATGTCATCCCTTGTTATCATTGACTCCACCACAGGTATGTGAACTTGGAATAGCTTTTATCCTTTGGATGTAAAGTTTCTGCTTAACTACATAGCAACCAGAAAATTAGAAAAAGTGACATTTTTTCAATAACGGGGGTGTTGCAGGACTCACTTAACCTTCCAGTAGGCACTGAAGTATGTTGAAAAGGGCTGAGGCTTTGTAGTTAGGTTAGACCTGAATCTGAGTCCCAGCTTTGCCTACTACTGATCTTCTGGTCTTTACTGGTTTCAGTGTCCTTACCTTAAATGTAGTGTTATCTGGGCTCTATGGCTGACTCCTGTAGTCACAGCTACTTGGGAGGCAGAGGTGGGAGGATGGCTTGAGGCCAGGAGTTTGAGGCTGCAGTGAGCTATGAAGCTATGATCAGGCCACTGTCCTCCAGCCTGGGTGATAGAGCAAAACCCTGTCTCCAAAAAAGAAGAAGAAGAAGAAAATATATATATATATATATATATATATATATATATATATATGGCACTGATAATACCTATGTTGCAAAGTTTTTGTGAGAGAACTAAAGGCAGTAATTTACCTTGCAAATGTTAATTTCCCTTTATTTGTATGATCATGCCATCTGAGAGTAACTTGGGGGTGACTAAGCCTCATTTTGATGTGTTAATAGCTAAGATTAGGGCAAAGAGATTTGTACAGGCATCCAAAGCAGATCCTTTTCTTTGTACTAGGTCTGGCATTCCCTTAGTCTCTTTGGGCTTTAGTTTCCTTGTTTTTAAAATGATACCTAAAGCTCCTTTTAGTTCTCTGCGATGGTAACTGAGTATCTGCCAAAGAAGCCCAGTGGACAAGCTGTCTTTTAGAAATAATAAATATTTAAGAAGTTATCTTCCGTGTTCTATTCATTAGCTTGTTGCTAACAAAATTGTGGTTTAAATATTTGATTATAAGAAAATTAAAAAATTTTAAGTATATAATATGACATTACAATACTTTCGAGATGCATAGAGATACTCTGGTCAAAAAATGAGGGTGCAAAAAAAGAAAGAAAGAAAAAGAACCTTTTTCTTTTGCATTTTTTTCACCTGATCCAAACAATGGGTAAAATGTGTTTCTACTGTAATGATAATGATAATGTCAGATGCTACACTAGACATTTTCTGTACATTATCTTATTGGATCTTCACAACATGCTTTGTAATAGTCATATACGGTAGAAACAAATGATAATTTACACAGGAAATCTATGTGAATGTGCCCTCTCACCCAGTCCCATTAGGTAGAGAGCTGCTGCTTCTGCCTGAAAACCATGCTTTGTCTGGCTTATGCAACTGGCCGGGGATTAGTTGTTTATACTGGCGGTCTTTTTCAGGCAAAATTTTCCTTGCTCAAAATAATACACTGATGTGGTCCTTTTAACATTTCAAAGATCAGAAGAAAATACTTTTGTAGAAAATTCATCTGTTTATCTGAGCTTTTTCAAAATTCATCTTAACTGAGGACTTAACTGCCCGTCAAATCGTCTGGCCCTCTAGGGCACTAGCAATGCCAAAAATATATAGGTCAGCCAGTAATCAGGGCACAGAATATAAAAGCATTTCACAGATTGTTTTAAAAAGACATTAACACACTCATCATTTGGTTTCCCCTGGAAGATCTGGAAAAATGAGCTATACTGTATTCTGTTTTTAGACGAGACCTCTGTTGCTGTCCGGGCCGAAGCCAGACTCATGCTTCCCTTCCTGGCAATGACTATAGCACAAATGCCATTATTAATCGTGGAAAGCGCTTTGTGTGGGTCATTATCTTAGAGAAGTTTCATGGAATTTTATTTTTAAGCAAAGACCAAATTTATAATGGAAATAGCCTTGGGTTGTTATTGTTGGCAGTTTTGATGCCCGTGTATTTAGATTGAAGACATTTCTCAGTCAAATAGTGCTTGGAATTTGGTTGCACTTAATTGTAACTCATGAGAAATTCATGAGGCCTGGTAGTGCTTTACTCTAACCTTTGGAAGAGAATGAAAAAGCATCGTGACTAGCTATGGGAAAAAGTTGTCCTTTGAACAGGCAGTCTTCAAGTTGAATGGTTGAGTTCTGAAAGTTCATTTGTTGGTTGACACATTGTATGTAATTGTCGTGTACAAGGTGATGTTTTGATATGTGTATAATGTGTATATTGTGAAGTGATTAAATCAAGCTGGTCAACATACCCATCACCTCTCACACTTAGAATTTTTTGTGGCGAGAATATTTTAAGATCTACTCTGTTAGCAATTTTCAAGTACAGACTACATTATTATTAATACATTATCATTGATGTATTAGAATACATTATTATTAACACTGTACAATAGATCTTCAGAACTTACTCATCCTATCTAACTGAAACTTTTTACCCTTTGGCCAACATCTCCAATTACCCCAGCTCTTGGCAACCACTATTCTATGAGTTCAGTATTTTTGTTTTTAAACTATTTCTCTGTTTCAGTGAGTTCAGTATCTTTACATGCCACATGTAAAAGTGAGATCATGCAGTAGTTGTGTTTCTGTGCCTGGCTTATTCCATTTAGCATAATGTCCTTGAGGTTCATCCATGTTGTCACAAATGGCAGGGAGTCCTGTTTTAAGTCTGAATCGTACTCTATTGTGTATGCATACCACATTTTCATTATCCATTTATCTGTGGATGGACACTTTGGTTGATTCTATATCTTGGCTATTGCGAATAATGCTGCAATTAACATTCTAATGTAAATATATCTTTGACATACTGATTGTTTTTTCATATGGTAGTTCTATTTTTAACTTTTAAAGGAGCCTCCATACTGTTTTCTATAATGGCTGTAACACATTTTCTATATAAGGATGTTCTCGAAGAACAGAACAAGAAGTAGTATTAGAATACACAGTTGACGCTTGAACAATGCAGAGGGTAGAGATTCTGATCTTTCACATAGTTGAAAATCTGTGCATAACTTTTGACTCCCCCAGAACTTAACTCCTAATAGCCTATTATTGACTTACTCATAACATAAATAGTTGCTTAACACATATTTTGTGTGTTTTAGGTTTTATGTACTATATTCTTAAAATAAAGTTAGCTGGAGAAGGGAAGTTGTTATTAAGGAAATTATAAAGAAGAGAAAATATATTTACTATTGATTAAGTGAAGGTCTTCATCCTCATCATCTTCATGTTGAGATGGCTGAGGAGGAGGAGGAAGGGGAAGGGTTGGTCTTTCGGTCTCGTGGATAGTGGAGGTGGTAGAGACAGAAGAGGTGGAAGGGCAGGCAGGAGAGGCAGGCACACTTGCAACTGTTACTGAAAAGTATCCGTGCATAAGCGGACCCACGCAGTTCAAATCCATGTTGTTCAAGGCTCAACTGTAGTCTTTCTCTTCTGGATATTTTCTTTCAGGAACCTACATAAAGCTGGAATTTCTTGCTTCCATCATGTGGCTGATCTCTACAGAGGCTGCCAATGTAAACACAGTCATAAGCAAGTGCCTCTATCATATGCTTGTGAAACAAATGAATAAATGACACATAGAAATATTGAAAAAGTAATTTAAATCTTTCCTAGAGCCTCTTAAAAATTGCATGGGAGTTTCATTGATAAATGGAGCAAAATTTTATTTCAAATCCTCTTTCTGAATCACAGGATGGTAAGTGACTCGATGGCCTATCCCCACGTTTCCTCAAAACTCTCCCCAGACTTTCTCTCCAGCCTACCTGTGCTGGTACTTTACTTTTTCTTACCTCCCTTTGTCGCTGGATTTATTCTGTTCTCATCCAGAATAACTCCCTGCCCTTGACAATGGGAATTTTCAAACTAGTCTCAGCACCTTTCAATTGTCCTCCTTCCTTTTTAACCTAAGTTCTTATATAGGCAGGTTGAAATGTTATAGCATATGAGGAGAATATTGAGAATTGATGAGCCCATTTATACATTGTTACTTCTTCTTGAATTACTCTAGAATTCTCTCTTAGAGATATTCATTTGCTCGCTGGTTCATTCGTTCTTTCATTTTGATGCTTTCTCTATCAAACATGCTGTTTTATAAACTTACATGCTTTCTGATACAGGTTTGTGTTTTCCTGCAGACGAAAGAGTTCTCATTGATCTGTTACACCACAACCAAGACTCATGCATTTAAAATAGAGCTCTTTGACTTACTGTGTTCATCTGCTATGAAAAATGTTTTGGAGAAAACTAGAAGGGGGTGTGGCAATGTCATGGTTGTTTTCTTTGTGGGTTTATCTTCCTGTTCTGTTTCTGGTTTTCTGGGTTTGTTGTTGGTTCAAAGAATATTTTTGTAAAATGTGTTTAGGCGCCAGGAGAGAGATACTGAGTTGAGTCTTCATTTCTCTTATTCTTAGTTCACTGGGTTTCTTTGATGTGGGCACAAGGCAGACCACACTGTTTTGAGTTTTAAAGGGAAGAAACAAAAGAGGCTGATTTATTAATAGCTCTTTTTCAATGTATTTTTAATCCCATTTTGTGAATTATATGTAGATTTCTTCCTCCATTGTTTGAAGTGCTCTCTTTAGTAACATGAAAAGAGCAGTTCTTTAGCTTTGGGGTTTGTCCTATTTATTTTGTAGTTTTATCCTGGAAGAAACTACTTTTTTTTCAACTTTTATTTTAGATTCAGGGGATACATGTGCAGGTTAGTTACCTGGGTATATTGCATAATGCTAAGGTTTGAGGTTTGGGGAATTCAGATCATATTAAGGCAACAGATAGGTTTCAAGCTTTTGGGTTGGTCATTTACTGTTATCCCAAAATATCTCTTTTATTAGGGCAACCTTTGGTTAAATCATGTGGTTTATCTCTTTTTTTATAGAAGCATGTTAATGACATAAACACAAATCAATAAAGGTCATAAACAGAAAGTAGCTTATCTATTGAAGGAAAAAATGGAAGCCAGTTCATCTGTTCAATACATATTTATTCAGTGCTTATTATGTGGCAGGCAGTGTTCTAGGTGTTTGGAATACATCAGCAAATAAAACAGACAAGAATCCCTGCTCTTGTAGCGCTTACAGCAACAAGCTTATGTTGCCTGTCCTTTGTCTGTTCTATGTTTAGTTGTGGTGTACAAAAAATCCAAGTTTAGCACTACAGAAAAACAAGTAATTATAAGGACATCAAACTGCCAGACAAGAGTAGCTGTGCCTCAGTGTTTAGTTGTAATCTTTTGTTTGTATCGGGTGTGTGGATTTTAACATGGACTGTAAGTAATGTAGTACAGACTCGTTTTCTGTATTTCAAGGGCAGATTCTTTTCCAATGTTAGTTTTATGCTCAGATTTTATACCATGTAATGATTCTTGTAATTCTTCACAAATGCTACCTTCCTACGTTTAATATTGAACATTCTGGCATATAGTTAATAAATTAATACCACACTTCATTTCATAAGGGATGTGAGCCTGTTCCTGCCAAATAAATGATGACTTTCTTTTATTTGCAAGACAGAGCCTAAAATTAATCATGAGCACCTAATCAGTGTATGTCATTTTCATAGGAAACAAAAGCATGTTAGAGAATTTCTTTATTAGCCTTTCTAGTACAAGATCACAGACTCATAAAGATGGAAAAAAACCTTAAAAATAAGCTGCTTCATTTAGTGGAGGAAGAAATTGAGGCTGGAAGGGGTTTGGTGACTTATCTAAAGGGTACACTGTTAGTGATGATGGAATTGAACTTGAACCCCATTCTAGACCTGTGATCTGCTTCTGTGCTTCCCTGTCTTAGATAATAATACTTTTTTGGTGTCTTTTCCATATGTAGTGTTGCTTATTTGAGTCTTACATTAGTCACCTGGGATAAACAAGGTGAATATTTTTATGTTCATCTGCAGATTAAGAGACTGAAGACTCTGAAAGTCTTAGTGACTTACTCAGAGACACAGTAGTAAACCTGACGCTTGAATATACTTCTTGCACTTCCATTTCAAGGCTTGTTTCAGTATTATGACTTACAAAAATACTAAAGATGAAGCTAAGATAAATATAGATTCTATTGATTCAACTAAATAGGATAGAAAAATGATCTCTCATTGTGACAGGAATTTCTATATATGAGACTACCTAAACACCAAATTATCTGTTGAATTTTATTTACTCTTTCCAATTGAATAAGTAGAACTCAGTGGACTTTTCCAAAACAAGTAAATTTTTCTTAAACTTTTAAAAAAATTCTCAATGTGAGATAGAATTTCAAATCCATTCTAGTTTTTTCAGCCAGTACAACTTAGTCACCAAGATTTGTGTGCAAAATAAAGAGCACAATGTAATCTATTTGGTGAATCAGTTTTTATATTCTCACAAACTGAATATAGGAGAGACTTCATAAATATCTACAACTAATAAGAAATTGGTGTTGATATCCTGTAGTTTTTGGTTTGTATATGTTTGTGAGAGAACCTTACTTATAAACCCCATATTTGTTGAAGGTCATGGTTTTCTGCTTATTTTTGTTCTTTACAATTTTAGTAATGATTTACTGATGATTTTCTAATTATGAATTGCTACTTTGGTTAAAAATTATATTTTTTTAAGGATATTTCATTCTGAAAGTCAATATCGCTTAGTAGAAGAGCATGATTTTATATATATATATATATATACACACACACATAACATACATAGATATATATACATATATATCTCTCTTTAAGTTCACTTAGCATTGAATCTGTTCAAAAAATTTTTTATTCTAACAATTTCCTCTATTTAAATAAAAAGTAACAAGATGAAGAGCATAGATAAACATTATGCATTATAATGGGTATACATAAATCCAAGCAGTCATTAAAATAGAAAATAACTAGTGGTCTGCAAATTAATGAATGACATTTTTTAAAGTTAAAGTTGGTCCCTGCACTGGTGGTTAATGACCATTTGCAAGTGTTGTGAAAAATGTGAGCAAAATCATCACTGTACTTTAACATATTAAAATATAGTGTCATAAATTTTACTCCGACCCATACATAGGCAAAGAGAGCTATTCATTTTATTTATGATTTCATGATTTATTATTACTTATTATTGATAGATAATATGAATTATTATGATACATGCATATATTATACATGCGTATTTATATATAGTAAATAATAAAAAATCTAGGAGTTACATGTTTTCTGGCCACTCAATTTCCAATAGGGAGCTTAGTTTATTTAAGAATGTTGGATTCAAATATACAATTACTAGTCAGTTATACTCAATAAAACTGGAAAAAAGAATGTTAGATTCAAGTAAATGAGTTTTCTAGCTCCTCTTTATATACAAATGTTTAAAAAAGTGAATGTTTGAAATACTCAGCATATATAATATAGAAGAATCAGCTTTATCCTAATACTTCCCTCTTATTCTAAGTGATGAACATTCCTTCAGAGAAATTTACTGAACCTAGTGTTCATGCCTAACATTTGCCTCTCTTTGTCACACTTTTCTTAGACTCATAAGCCACTCCTTGGGTCTACATGTTTTTCAAAGATATTTTTATATTTCAGGTATAATCAAGTTTGTAGGCCATAGAGTCACTGTCTTATGAAGGTGCTTGTGTTTGTCTTTCATGAAAAATAAATGCTAAGTGCAAACTCCATGTATTTATTACAGTAACTTTTGCAAGTAGTGCAGGGCTTCCAAAAAGAGTGCTGGAAAATCTAAAACAGTCAGGCAAGGGAGCATGAATAAGATGGAACCTGAGTGCAACCTTGCAGGATAGCTCAGATTTGGATAAGCAAGTTGGGGAAGAGTAGATAGATTCCAGAGAGGCAAACAACATACATGAAGATGGAAATTATTAAGCATTTATAATGAGAAATGAAAATTTAAGTTTGGACTGGGAAACTAATATATATACAAATTCTACATTCCATGCATTCCACAGATATCAGACTTTGTGTAAGATTTACAAAGGAGATCCACCTTGTCAAAAGTATAAAAGGTTGATAATTTGGAGAGAGCTGCTGTTGATTTGTGGGTACCAGATGGGGTACCTGCACCTTGCTAACTACTCAGAGAACCTTCTATGTTTTCTCTGCATTTTGCTGGCTAACTGTAGACTCATGTCTGATTCTAACGTGAGAAAACTGAAGAAAGGAATGACGGACAGAATAAAGGAGAGGTTTCTGAAGTGGAGACACACTACATTCCAGGAGTTTGTAGGGGCAAAAGTATTTAATTTTTTCTTCTGAATATGGATTATTTGTGAGGGAGAGCTAGTCTAGAGTTGTTTTTAGGCCATGTCCTGAAAGGCCATACAGCAAGTGATCAGCAACCATCTGGGACCAGTGGCATGGACAGTAAGAAGAATTTACCAAGACAGCTGTAGATAAAGAAAGGCAGAATTATTTAAGAAAGTATGAAAATACATTGAAAGAGTGCAATGGGCAGGTCAGCAAGAAAGGAGCTGACTGTAAGGAGACAAAAGTTTGCTGGGGATTTTATAAGATGGTGCTAGTGTGATGTGCTGAAGAGGGCTTTGTGCAGTACTGATAACACCAATGTTGCAGTGAGCTAACCTGTGTTTTTCTATCATCCAAGGATCTGGTGATAGCTGGGCTCAGGAAGATTGTGAGTTATTTGCTAAGAGTGCTATGTGTTCCGGACCATGAAGACAGGCAGACTTACAGCTTACCTGCTTTTTCTTTTTGCTTTTCCCTGTTCCTTCCAGCCTGGCTCCTTCTCCCTAATTAGGACTCTATAGTCCAGAGGTAGAAATTCTCAGTACTGTCAACTTTTCAGCTGACAAGGAAGTAATGAACAGTCTAAAGAGAGATGTGTTTACCTCTGCTAAGGTGCTTCAAGTAGAGGTTAGCCGTCTCCAAAAAACCCAGGGTGAGACGCCTTCACCAAAAAGCCTGTGAAAGCCGAGTGTGGTGGCTCACACCTGTAATCCTAGCACTTTGGGAGGCTGAGGTGGGCAGATGGCTTGAGCCTGGGAATTTGAGGCCAGCCCGGGCAACATGGTAAAACCCTGTCTCCATTAAAAATACAAATATTAGCCAGGAGTGGTGGCACATGCCTATAGTCCCAGCTACTCTGGAGGCTGAGATGGGAAGATTGCTTGAGCCCAGGAGGCAGAGGCTGCAGTGAGCTGAGATTGCACCACTGCACTCCAGCCTGGGTGACAGAGTGAGATCCTGTCTGAAAAATTAAAACAACAATTTAAAAAATGGTCTTCAAACTTTAGAATATATAATAATTACTGGCAGAGCTTGTTAAAAATGCAATTTCTAGATCCTTTCCCAAATGTAGGAATCAAATGTCTGGGTAATAGCCCAGGAAATTCTGCTTTTACAAGTAGCCAAAATGATATTAATGCAGGTAGTCAGGGGACACCGTTTGAGACCCTCTAGGGAACAGAAGAAAGAGCCTAGTACTTTGCTACAGGAATGCTTAGAAGTCTGAGGAGGAGACCAGGCGTGGTGGCTCACGCTTGTAATCCCAGCACTTTGGGAGGCCAAGGCAGGCAGATCACTAGGTCGTGAGATTGAGACCATCCGGGCCAACATGGTGAAACCCCATCTCTACTAAAATACAAAAAAAAAAAAAAAATTAGCCAGACTTGGTGGCACACGCCAGTAGTCTCAGCTACTTGGGCGGCTCAGGCAAGAGAATCACTTGAGCCTGGGAGGCAGAGGTTGCAGTGAGCCAAGATTACGCCACTGCACTCCAGCCTGGCAACAGAGCAAGACTCCATCTCATAAATAAATAAATAAATAAATAAATAAACGAAGTCTGAGGAGGAAGAAGGACCACTGGAAAAGTCCAAGGGATTGCTAGGGAAGGCAAAGAAGAAAACAGTAACATAACCAAAGGAAAGAGACAAGGAGCAAGGGGTCATCATGGATCTGATAGATGTTAGGAGTCAGGGAACTTGAGAGTGGAGATGACGTCCAGTTGGATGTCTTTCACTTTCACCCTGTCTGTATTCTTTTGTTTCAAGTTTGCTTCTTATACACAACATATGATTGGATTTATTTTGAAATCTACTCTGATAATGTTTGTCTTTTAACTAGACCATTTTGTCTGTTTGTGTTTTCTGAAGTCTTTCCCCCTTTAAATATGCCATTGGTTCTTGGTCTCACTCATACTGTCGTATTTCTTCATTTTGTGTGTGATGTTTTTTTAAATTGTGAGCTCGGATCTTTATCTGAGAGAATTCTTTGAATCCTGAGATGAAGGTGGGTTTCTTTGGAAGGTATTTAGGTATTTGCGTTTCTTTTGCCTGAGTGTCCTAGGGAAATACTACTCACTACCATTTTAAACTAAATTCTTGGCTTGAAATTTTTTATATCATCCTATATTATGAGTTCACTTCAAAAACTGGTGTGAATGCTGGTTTATAGTTAGGAATTCTCAAAGGAAATTTCCACCACCTCTTATTTATCATTGAATTTCAAGCCAGACAATTTTATTTGCAATCTACTGGGGATACAAGAACTTATTTCTAGTTCATCCTTAAAATGAAACCTGTGTGGACCTAATTTTATTGGACAAAGTCTTCTGAGATTCTCCATCCCCAGTCTGTACTTACCCATAGATGGCTTTGGTCTTGTCTTCTGCTCCCCATGAGCTCCACAAGGTCAGTAAAAGGAAAGTTCAAGGTCACCAGGATTTCACAAATGCCCTGAGGGCAAAAGCCAAATTCAGTATGCTGCTTATCTTCTAAGTTTCTGACATCACTTACACTTTTTGCCTTCTTTATTGTCAGTTTATTGAGGCATTTAAGATGATGTGTTTTTATATTTTATGGAGCACTTGATTTCAGGAGGAAGGTTAGTCAGAGCCCCTAGTGTTAGAAAACAAAACTTTCCGTTAGTAATCTTTTGAGCGATGGTCTGTGAGATGGAAATTATCTGTCTGTGTTTGCCTTATTTTATGCTTAATTTTACCAATATTACCTGAGGGTCATGAAAGAGACCCAAAAGGAACCTCTGCGTTTACCAGAAATTGGGAACATTTACAAAGAAGACAGGTAAGGGAGTCTTTATCTGGACACTTGACTTTTCTGAAAGGGCAACTAGAGTCCAGATTCGACACCTTTTGTGATCGGAGGGGATGGCTACTCATCTCTTCCCAGAAGGCTGAGCTTGTCAGAGGGTGAGGATAAAGCAAGCTGTTGCTTCTTATTATCTCAGCCTTATTGGTTTAGAGAAGTGCCCATATTTAGTCTGGTAGGTTGGGGTGACTTGTGGGGCGATGGCACTAGTGGGGAACTAGAAATCCTTGAAAGTTCATATAGAAAATAAAAGGTTAATAAAACAGATAATAATAAGCCTTTCATTGCTGGACAAACATGGAGTCCTTCATAATTTGTGTGTGTGCATGTGTCTGTGTGTGTGTAGCATTAGTTCATGCTATACTCAGGAGAGTTGGAAGTACCTAGATATAACTAATTGCCTAATATGCATAATTCATAGAAATAGGGAAATGCCTAAAAGCAATCAGTGACTTCATTTAGAGCAGGGCTTCCCAACCCCTGGGTCACTGACTGGTACTGCTCTGTGGCCTGTTAGGAACCAAGCCACACAGTGGAAGGTAAATGAGCATTACCTCCTGAGCTCTACCTGCTGTCAGATCAGTGGCAGCATTAGATTCTTTTCCTTTTTTTTGAGACAGAGTCTTGCTCTGTCGCCATGCTGGAGTGCAGTGTCGCGGTCTCGGCTTACTGCAACCTCCGCCTCCTAGGTTCAAGCGATTCCCCTGCCTCAGCCTCCTGCGTAGCTAGGACTACAGGTGCATGCCACCACGCCTGGCTAATTTTTTGTATTTTAGTAGAGACAGGGTTTCACCATGTTGGCCAGGATGGTCTTAATCTCCTGACTTTGTGATCCACCAGCCTGGGCCTCCCAAAGTGCTGAAATTACAGGCATGAGCCATCGCGCCCAGCCAGCATTAGATTTTTAGAGGAGCACTAACCCTATTATGAACTATTCACGCAGGAGATCTAGGTTGCATGCTCCTTATGAGAATCTAACTAATGCCTGATGAGCTGAGGTGGACCACTTTTATCCTGAAACCATTCACCTGCCACCCCTGTTCTGTGGAAAAACTGTCTTCCACGAAACTGGTCCCCGGTGCCAGAAAGGTTGGGGACTGCTGATTTGGAGGTTAAATACATTGAATAGCTAAAAACTATTGTATAAATAAGAAGGCATCTTTTCAGAAGAAACTGTTTGTGAAGGCAGTATTTTTCAATCTGCGAAAGCTATATCATTTATAGATTTCTATTTTCAATATTTATACCACTCTATTTTTGTAATTTTTTATTGCAGTTGCATTAATTTCTATAATTTTTAAAACTGTATTATAAAAACAGCAAGTATTTGAATATGCTTTCCAGACTATAACCCCCTTCAAATTTTGCCCACACCCCTCCTCTTTATACTCCCATTGAGAACCTGTAGTGTAATCACTTATTAGCATTTCCTGACAAGAGTCAGGAAATGTACTTTATTGGAGTCACTTAAAAGTGACTTTTGGTACGTACTTTATTGGAGTCACTTAAAAGCTTTTCCTTCAGTTGTCCTTTTGTTTCCCCTGATGTCCACCATTCCCTAAATCCCTCTGCTTCTTGTTGGTCATACTGAACACAAGACAAACCCATCACAAGTGCCATTGTCTAAACATAAGACAAACCCATCACAAGTGCCATTGTCTAAACATAAGACAGACAAACCCATAATAAGTGCCATTGTCTAAAATACCGTTGCCATTTTCATCACTAGAAGGCAGTTTCCTTAACGTAGGTTTTATGTCAGTAAACTTGAACAAGAACCTCCTGAAGGCACGGCCAATGGGTGTCCCTCTTTCTGAACTTCTGGCCATGCCTTCTTTTTCTGCATTTTTCCTGAGGTCTGACTTCTCAGATAATTTTAGAAACTTTGCACTTTTGTAAAGCTCATATTTTTAATGGACACTAACCTGTTATTTTTGGTGAAAATAAAGGTAAAAAATAATATTAAAAGGATTTTCTGACATTTTCTACCTAAATTTAATATTGATAAATGTACTTTCCAATATACAAAACACATGTGATTATACCTTTTGTGATGAGATTCATAGTAAAAAAAAAAAAAAAGGTGGTGTCGCCTGAAAATCACAATTACAAAATTCCATACCTTTTTCTAGTTAAAGTTCCGAATTTTACTTGTATATAATGCAGTTATGGACACATAGGTTGGCTTTAGAATAAAAACAAGTATCTAAGATTTAGAAGATACCAAGTAGCAGGTATTTAGCATTACTCTTACTGATGCAATGTCACTGTAAGCCAAGGTCTTTCTCTGTTTCGTGTGTCTGGGAACCAGTGTGTGCACATGACTCAAATCGGCCTCAGAAAGTAGTCAAGTGGCAAAGAATAGATGTACAATTTCACCTTCAAGTTTAAAACAAAAACTATAGATGTTCACAGATTGTGCTTTAATTATGTAGTTCTTTCTAAAGATATGTTTTCCAATGATTTGTTTGTTTTTGGTGCTAGTTGTTAAGAGTATAATCTAAGTTGTTGAATGTGATGAGATCTTTCATGTTAAGGTAATTAAAATCAAAGAAATTCAGGGTAAAATGTCTTAGAGAGAACAACTTTTTCAGAAAGTTATTGAATAGTAGCCATGTGCACATGCTATAGTTCTTTATTTATTCGTCCTGTCAGCTGAGTTTCTCAGAGCTCTATAAGGTTGAGCCTATGTGTTTCCTCTGAAGAAGCAGATGCCGAGCGAAGTTTCATGATTTCTATCAAGTAACATCAGTAGGTGGAGCAGCCAGGACCTGCTCACCTTATTAAAATAGAAAACTTCAAATGAGTAGATTCCAGACTCTGAGACAGAACCAAGACCGTAGAATGAAATTAAAGGAAGTGGAAGGCATTTTTATCATCCTTCCACAAAGATTTTATTTCTGGAGTTAGCTATTCATTTTGTAACTTCTATTTTTCTAAAACTCCCAAATAAAGCTTCTGGCTTATTACTTAAATAGTATTCCATAACTATCTGTTATTTTCTTAAAGTAATCATAGCAACACATTGAAATACATATCATGTGAATCAGTATTTGGTTACAACTGTCACACAAAAAATGCATGAGTTTTACCATAAAGGCTGTGATTTCCCTTAGTTGTTGAACCCTGTGTAGACATGAAAGGATGGTGTAAGGCCGATAGCCTCACCGGGAGCCGGATAGACAATACTCACCCCCTCCGTACCTGATAACACTTATCAGGAGGCCGGACGTCCTACTCGGTGCCTGCCTTCTCCATGCAGGCTCCCCACACCCACTCCTGCATTCCACCCCTAGCCCCACACTCAGCACTAAATCATAGCCCAAAATTCAAAAATCCCGCTGAAAGCCTGACCAATGGCAGCTCGCCAAGTCCGGGTCC
>CAUYLG010060325.1:0-15046 GCA_963573385.1 Cacajao melanocephalus | reverse complement strand
ATATTGGTTGGCTGCTTGTTTGTTATTTTCATCCCTTATTCCTTCCTGTCTCCATTGTTAAGCACAATTATTGGCATAAAATAGGTTTTTAATACCCATTTTTAGACTGTATTCTAGCCTGGGCAATAGAACAAGAATCCCATTCTCTCTCCCTCTTTCTCTTCCTCTTTCTTTCTCTCTTTCATTCTTTTTCTTTCTTTCTTTCACTCTTTCTTTCTTTCTTTTTTTCTCTCTTTTTCTTTCTTTCAAAAAAAAAAAAGAAATGTCAGTGGATTATGAAGGCAAGTCAGCTGAAGATACAGTCTTCCACATTACCACCTGATTCCAAAAATGAATGCATCCAGCTGCAAAAAAACAAGTCAGCACTGAGTTCTTTGTGCACTTGTTGAAAATCTGATGATTTTGACTAAGACTTATATTCCAAACTAGTATCTTATGAATGCAATTATTCACAAAACATCCTATCTGGAACATTACATTTTGCACAACAATGCCAGCCACCCACAGTTGCTGAGACTCTCACCCACCGACAATGGCTGGTTATCAAGTGTAATAGGACCAGACGCAGCAAACAAATTAAAATCTGTGTCTTTGTCGAATGATACTGTTTCAAGGGGTATAAGTGACATGGCAATTAATGTCTGTGAACAGCTGGTTTTAAAGATTAAAGAAAGTGATTATTTTGCCCAAGCAATGGACAGATACACCTAAATGTGTTGAGATGCTGGCATTTTAAGTCACATTTCTGTGAAATATATGGATAAAAGCATGCTGTTTAGAAAAATTTAGTCCAGTCTTACAACGGAAGACCATTTTGAAATATTTCAAGAGACAACAGAGAATTTCCATATGACAACTGGGAATTGTGTATTGCTGTTTATATGGTTCAGAGGCTAATTACAGACTTCTCAAAGCAGGAAATTATTTGATTACAAAGAATGATTCAGATCCTTTTTGTTTGTTTGTTTGTTTTAAGACAGAGTCTTGCTCTGTCACCCAAGCTGGAGTGCAGTGGTGTAATCTCAGCTCACTGCAGCCTCCACCTCCCAGGTTCAAGCGGTTATCATACCTCAGCCTCTTGAGTAGCCAGAACTACAGGTACCTGCCACCACACATGGCTAATTTTTGTTTTTTAGTAGAGATGAGGTTTTGTCATGTTGGCCAGGCTGGTCTAGAACTTCTGGTCTCAAGTTCATCCACCCGCTTCGGGCTCCCAGTGTTCTGGGATTACAGACATGAGCCACCACACTCAGCCAAGTCAGAATTTCTATTGGTTTTCAAAGGGGAAAGAGAGAGACAGAGAGAAAACATGTTTCCCTGTATCAGGAGGACTATCATCAGTTTTAACAGGAGCAACCCTCAAAATGGCTATGTAATAAAGAAGAGCAAAGGTCCAAGTCCCATTATCAGTATCTCTTTAAACCAAAATGTCTACACTAGCAAACTGGCATGGGAAGCATAGTGATCAAACCCATAATAGTATAGTCATAACATCCCAAAGGGTTACATCCTGTGAACTTCCATATCTTAAGAACATCCTAGAACAGTAGCACAGACTGGCAATGGATTGTGGGGTGGTTTTGGCTTTTTGTGTTTTTGTTGTTGTTATTGTTGTTGTTTTGGGTTTTTGTTGTTGTTGTTGTTGTTGTTTGAGATGTTGTCTTGCTCTGTCTCCCAGGCTGGAGTGCAACGGCACGATCTCCGCTCACTGCAACCTCTGCCTCCCAGGTTCAAGCCATTCTCCTGCCTTAGCCTCCTGAGTAGCTGGGATTACAGGCACTCACCACCACACCTGGCTAATTTTTTGTATTTTTAGTAGCAATGGGGTTTCACCATGTTGGCCAGGCTGGTCTCAAACTCCTGACCTCAAGTGATCCACCCACCTCAGATTGCATTTTAAAGGATAGTTTTCACAAAGCAATCACACTCCTATCACTCAAGAGATTTATTCCTTGGAAAAGGAGGCCAACTCATTCACATAACAAACATTTATTGAGGTCTTTCTTTTGCAACTCAGGTGCCTCCAAATGACAGCCTCACAATGTTCTTGACTCCACATTCCAGCAAATGTATCAACTGGGGAGTTGCTTCCACACAGCCAATGCCTGTGTTATGCTTTAATACATACAAGCATTTACAGAAGATTTTTAAAGAGATGGTTACACACTTTAAACTTTCCTGAATTTTATTCCTTATTTGAAAAAATGTGACAAATGCATCGCCCTGAGGCCAATGAAGACCTAATTTCAGACAGCATGCAAGACCTTGAACAATCCTCTTTCTTGCCAAGACAGGTCTCTTTTAAATTTTTTTTTAAAAAAACAAGTAAACTTAGCTTCTCCTCTTCATAGAGATGTATTTATCTCAGGTCTCTCAGGGGCCCAATAGTAAGCCTACAAGCTGTCTACACCACAGAAGACCTAGGAGACTCAGGACTCCTAGTCCTGTGATGGGAGTAAGTTGTCCGCTATTCACACTATTATCCCAGATTTCTTAAGATACACTTGCCAATTAAGCCTCATCCATGACCTTGTTGCATAAGAAATAGCTAAAGAAATGCAAGTAAGTATATGAAGTTAATTACTTAGAAATTGGGTCTTTGAGACAATAAGTCTTGACCTTGATCATAAGGAAGGTGTCAGGGCAATACCTCAAACAAAGGTGGGAACAAGCTGCTTTTTAGCATAAGCCTTGCCTGAAAAGGAGAGGCCATGACAGAGAAATGGCATGCATAGGTAGAGAGGCAATAAGCTGGTCGGTCTCCCTTAGTGTAAAGCAAAAGAACTCAGATTTGATCAGGCAGGTAAATTCTTAAGAAGAATAGCAAATTAACAAGTATCTGAGAAAATTTATCCTATTAACAAAAAAATGCAAGAAAATGAACTGAAAGGAAACTGAGCTATAATATTATCTTGGTAACTTGAACACACAGCGATGAAAAATAGAAAGGTCTTCAGTTTTGCAAACAGTGAGAGGGAACCCCATCTAATGATACTGTCTATAGTGAATCAGCAGACACTGGAAACTGACCAGATAGGAGCCTGAAGCAGGAACTGGTACCAAAATAACTTCAAAACGTTGACCCAGGAGCATATTGTAGAATTTAATACAAAAGGAGGTTGAACCAGATAGCCTCTAAGGTCCACTTCAACTCTTACTGTTACAATTCCAAAAAAGGCAAAGACCTTACGTTTTTTTTAAAAAGCAAGGAAGTCATCAAACTTTCTTAATTCTTTTTTTTTAATAAAGATGGGGTTTCACCATGTTGGCCAGGGTGGTCTTGAACTCCTGACCTCAGGTGATCCACCCACCTCGGCCTCCCCAAGTGTTAGTGGCATGAGCCACCACAACTGGCCAAACTTTCTTAATTCTAAAAGTATTTACTGAGCACAAACCATGTACCAGGCACTGTCCAAAGCACCCAAAATGCAATATTAAACCAGAAAGGTGTTTGTCTTATATAGACTATATTCTAAAGGGCACATAAAAGAGTCACTGAAGGGCTTAAACAGATTGATCCAATCCAATTTATGTTGTAAGATTACTTCTCTGCCAAGTGAAGAAAGAGTTAAAAGGATCAAAGGCTAAAGAGATAAGAATTTTTTGAAGGCAGTTAGAGGGATAAAGGCGGTCATATTGAAGATGTAAAGAAGTAAAATTTAAAAGATATTTACAGATAGAGTTTCTAATTGGACTGGATATGGTCAATGAGAATAACGGTGGAATCTTGAATAATTGCTATGTTTCTGGCTGAAGTAGTCAGGGGTATGTGATGCCTTTTACTGTGATGTGGAAAATTAGGGGGACGCAGAAAGAACGAACATTTAAGGGGAAAACAAACCTCCTAAGGAAAACATTACTGTTGAAGAAGGTATTATTGACTGATTAAGAAAATGTGTGTCAGATCATCCATCAATGGACGTTTAGGTTGTTTCCTCTACATCTTGACTATTGTGAATAATGCTGCAATTAATATAGGGATACAAATATCTCTTCAAGACCCTGATTTTAATTATTTTGTAGAAATATCCAGAAGTGGGATTGCTGAATCATATTGTAATTCTATTTTTAATTTTGTTATATACGTCAACTGGGATATTAGCCATTAACTAAAGGAAAACCTGTGAAATGCAACAACATGGATAAACCTTAAGGATGTTATGCTAAGTGAAATAAACAAGTCACAGAAGGACAAATACTGAATGATTACATTTATATGAGGTATCTAAAGTAGTCAAGTTCACAGAAGCACAGAACAGAATGGTGATTGCCAAAGGCTGGGGGGAGGGGGAAACAGGGAGATGTTCAATGGATGTAAAGTTTCAGTTCGGCAGGATGCACAAGTTCTAGAGATCTGCTGCACGGCATTGTGCTTGTAGTTAACACTGTGTTGTACACTTAAAAATACGTTTAAAAAAGAAAAAAATTCTGCTGGGCACGTTGGCTTATGCCTGCAAACCCAATACTTCGGAAGGTCAAGATGGCAAGATCACCTTAGCTCAGGAGTTCAAGACCAGCCTGGGCAACATAGGGAGATCCTGTTTATACTAAAAATAAGAAATAAAAATTAGCACAGCACGATGGCCCATGCATGTAGTCTCAGCTGCTCGAGGGGAGGCTGAGGTAGGAGGATCGCTTGAGCCCAGGAGATAGAGGCTGCAGTGAGTTCTAATCATGCCACTGCACTCCAGCCTGAGTGACAGAGTGAAACCTGTCTCAAATTAAAAAAAAAAAAGAAAGTAACAGAAGAAGAAATACTACATTACTGGTGATCTCGATGGTCCAGAGACTGATACCCTGTGAAAAAGATAGGACTTAGACATGTAATTCAGAAGGAACAAATATAAATGTAGAGTCATTTTAGGAATATTTTAACCAATTTATTGAATTTATATTTTACTTCTTTTGAGTGGAAATTAAAGTTCTAAATAATAAAAATATATTTCCAATTTTTTTTAAATGGAAAGAAAAGGTGTATGAAGTGTCAGGTATTTGAGCCATGCCAAAGGAGTTTCCAGCTATGTGGAATTCATCCCTCTACAGTGGGTATCAACATTTAAGGTTTGATCTGTTGGCTTTTTGAGTATCCAAGAGCAAGTATTTGGGGTTTCAGTGGGCAGGGTGAAAGTGAAGCTTGCAGATTGAAGCTGAGTAGAAATTTTTTTGTAAAAAAATTACAAAATATTTATGCATCGTCAAGTAGCTTATTAGCGCTGTCACACCACATATCAATGACAGTGAAGAGTCTAGGCAGGGAAGTTCTTTATCATCTCAGTGCCACAGGCAAGACTCAAAGGCAGACAGAAATGTTCTGGGGGAAGAATTAAATGACGTCCCTGTAATATGTGAGTCTTAAAGACAAAGTCAATATCCTGCCCCATAACCTCACGTAATAGAAAATCTTTATTTACAATATTGGTCTCTGTTATCATTGCATTAATTGGTATCTAAAAGTTACCATTTCTACTTTAATCCTGATTTAGAAACATCCAGTGCTGAAATATGTTCATAGTTTCCAGAAGCAGCTAACCAATATTGTAAAGATTCTTCTGACATGGAGAATCAGAACTTGACAGTTAAATGGACTTTCTGTCTTGTCTCTAATCAATAGGTCAACTGGTTCTGGTGCCAAGTATTCAATATACATTTAACCTAAAAGTAGTAGACTCTTTTAACCTAGTTCCACGAATCTCTCTCAGTAAGTAGGCTATGTCTATAAGTTATTAGAAAAAATGGACAGGATCATTCAATGTAAAAAGTCAGGAAATCATTTTCATACAGGATCTTAAAGACATCTCTGGTTTATTTCTTCTCTAAGTCTTATAGCTGTCAAATCATTCCTTTCTTCTTACCCATTGCCACTCTAGATATCTCATCCTTCAGCAGTCTTCAAATTCTCAAACACTATTTAATTAATTCATCCAACATACATTAAATGAGCAGCTACTTATGTGGCTGATATTATTCTAGGTACTTCAGAGCCAAGCAGACAAAACTTCCTGTCCTCGAGTTTACATTCTACTGAGGGGAAACCGGCAAACAAGAAACATAGTAAGTAAATAAATTAGATAGTATCTTAGAAGGTGATAAGTGCTATGAAAAAACAAAAAGACAAAGTAAAGGAAGGTAAGGAGGATCAGTACGGTGGTGTGAGAGGTTAGATCATTGGACCAGGAAGTCCTCATGGAGAAGGAGAGATCTGAGCAGACGTGGAGGAGGAGGAGTTGGCCAAGCTGCGGGAAGAGCATTCCAGGCAGAGGAAATAGCCAGAGCAAATGCCCAAAGCCAGGAGTATGTCTGGTTTACTCCAGGAACAGCAAGGAAGCCCTTGTTAGCTATTGTGGCCAAGTGAGAGGTAGAGTTGCAGCAACAAAGGCAGTTTCTTTTCTGTTTCCCACAGCAGGACTCAAGTCCAAAATGTGGGCATTATCCTAGACTCCTCCTTCCTCTGCCATCCATTCTATCATTCAACCATGTTCATTTTGCCTCATTCCTATGCTTCTAATATCCTTTCTGGTTTATCTTATCTGGGTGATAGGAGTGCCCGTAATTTTTAATTTTTTAGACATTTTTATTGCTTACTTTTTCTTTGTAAAAGTGTATATTACATTTATAAAAAATGGTAAAATAATTTTATAATAAAAATGTTAATAATAAGCTCTTTCATTAGGGGGAAGCCTTGCCCTACTTACTTATTGGCATGGGGAAATATATGACATTGTTTAGTGAAAAAGCAAGCTACCGTTTTATGCTATGTCTGTCTTTAGAGAAGAGAGACTGCAAGATACACAATAACATATTAGTGATGATTTTCTCTGGACACTGTGATGACAGGTGACTTTCCCTTTGTGTTTTTCTACACTGTTACATGTCTTATGCATTGAATATATATTATTTCTATGGTTTTTTTTTTTGTGAGATGGAGTTTTCCTCTTTCACTCAGGCTGGAGCGAAGTGGCTCAATCTCTGCTCACTGCAACCTCCGCCTCGCAGGTCCAAGCAATTCTCCTGCTTCACCCTCCCGAGTAGCTGGGATTATAGGCGCCCCCTACTGCCCCAGGCTAATTTTTATATTTTTAGTAGAGACAGGGTTTCTCCATGTTGGCCAGGCTGGTCTTGAACTCCCGACCTCAGATGATCCACCCGCCTCAGCCTCTCAAAGTGCTGGGATTACAGATGTGAGCCACCGCACCCAGCCTATTTCTATAATTTTTAAAAACGGCAATGTTGTTTTTTATATGTTTCATACATTTTGGTAAAACTAATGCTGAAAAACTGAACAGTATCACATATTTACATTAAAGCTACCTTTGTTAATGCTAATTAAATCTACCCATTCCTCCTTCTGATATGCAATGCAATCCTACTGACTGATTGGCCACATCTAGAAATCCAAGAAAAGAAGACATTCCTGCAATTGTTTCTTGTTTATGCAGCCCTAAGATAAGCGAAAATGACTGAAAAAAATGACACTGGAGAGACTACATAGGAAGAGTCTGCCATTCTCCTAAAGGGCAACATGGTTAAGGGGTGGTACTATTAACATCAACTTGGGAATACTCATCACATTTTTGTTCATATCCCCAGCACCAATAATATTGTCTATTTGTCTCAGCTGTTTAATACCATTTAATTTCTATTTCTCCAAACTGAAAGCCTGTCTTCCCTCATATTGAGAAGAGTTCATTATCATTTCCATCTCTCCCCTGGGAATTGCATTCTCTGGTTCACATCCTCATCATAAAGGGTTAACCTCTGGACCTCACCTTACCTTCTTCCTAGAAATCCTGGTCAGAAAAGCTCTCCTCAATGAGCCCTCAATGTCTTTATTTTATAACTAAGCCATCTCCCCAGTCAATGAGCCTCCCTAAAAGATTAATGTAGTTTGAACTTTTATAGAGGAATATCATTTGTGCACTGTCATATTTAGCACAAATGGTGCTTCAGTCACAGCTCAATAATATTCCAGCATATTACTTCCAAGGCATTTGAGAGTTTAAAGAATTATTGAAGGGCACGCTGTACTCATTCGGTAATAAGGCAGAGAGCACTGCTTTCTACATATGATTTCAGCAAATGGAATCTCTGCTAATTTCATTGCACATAGCAAAATAGTTGTGACAATAACCAAGGTAAAATATCCCACTGGAGGGAATAGATGAGATACACTTTTTTTAAGACCTCCAAGAAGTATTGAGGAGGAAGTTCTAGAATTTGGGGCAAGATGTTGAGAAATCATCTTCTCTCATTGAATACATACCCTTGACACTGCGGTCAGCCTTGGGTGTGAAGTCACAGCCGTTACTTGGCCTTTATTTGGCTGCAGAGGCTGCTGAGCTACACAGGCACCATGCAGAGGGATGGGTGTGTTTCAGGTATTAAAGAGAAATGAAGGGGTTAATGTCACTTAGGGAAAAAATGTAACTACACCAAACCTCAAATATTTGGTGAGAAAATTCCCTATTGCAGCTTTGTAAAGAGCATAGATGAGACAAGTTTGGGTATCTTTTCAACATTTAAATTGATAGATATGTTTCAGAGGAAGGAAAGATCTTGCTCGCTGTCAGGTGTCACCAAATAGCAGTTTAAAGGTTTCAAGATGTGTGTGAATCAGAAAGAAAGAGAGACACCTGCTGTCATGAAAGGTCCTTTTCATATATATCCTGTTCCAACTCTCTCAGGTGTTGGCCTTATTTATTTACCAAATTATACATTCTAAGCAATTATAGCATTTATATTAATATATCCTAGTTATGAGAATTCTGAGAGCAGAAGTAGTACTCCCATTTCTAGGTAAAGGAAGGCATAATTTTGCCGTTTGGGGAACAAGCATATTTGAAATCCATTACAATTTCTTCTGCTTATTAAAAGTTATTCTCTGGTATTCAAATCAACTTGCTGAGACACTTTGAGAATACTCAGTTATTTGTATTAGTTTGAAAATATCCAACCCTTCATTTAGAGAGCAAACAGCTGCGCTCCTCTCTCCTCCCACTGCTTCTCACAGTGTTGAGCCCTTCTACTCCACTGCTCCATCTTTGCTTCTGACAGAGGAATATCTCGCCTTTTAAGAGGATGCTCCTGGGATACTCTGTGGGCAGCATCTTCATGTTTCTTACTAAGGGAATGTGAAATTATTTCTGCAACATTTTGGTATCACCCACCACTTAGAAAAAGTAGTCGAAAGTACAGGTAGCACATGAAGCTCCTTGGATTTTAAACCAGACATAAACTCAATAAAAAACCTGAAAAAGTATACAAATGCCCAAAATGACTCATCTGACTGCTGCTGAGGTGACAATATGCCAAAATCCTTAAAAGGATAAAAAGATGATTTTACAGATTTTTTAAAATACAGAGATTGTATTGTGTAGTATTTAGTATCTTGTATTTAAGACTATAATTTTTTTTCAGGTATCTTACTCCTCTCCAGGTATCCTATGTTGACATCAGCCAACCAACATATTCTGTTTCCCTGCATATGTCATTGTTCAGGAGTGACCATGGGCCTTTACAAGATCCAGTAAATATGATATTCAGAATATTGGTTCAGATGTGTTCTTTTCACCCATTAAAATAAATGATAAAAACACACAGCACTAAGAGTTACTGGATGTTATCTTGCAAGCACTATGGAGAATCAGACTTGGGATAAACCTGACATCTTGAAAGGCAAAGCAGAGAGAAGGAAAACAACGTCCCCCCTTGATAACATTATTGAGCCTCGACACCAAGTTCTGAAGCCCGACTTCATTTTGTTTTATAGTAACATAAGCTAATCAGCCCCTTTTAATGATAAGGAAATTTAAGATAGGTTTTCAGTTTGGGGTTTTTGTTTATTTGTTTGTTTTTTGAGACAGAGTCTGGCTCTGTCATCCAGGCTGGAGTACAATGGCACGATCTCAGCTCACTGCAACCTCTGCCTCCCAGGTTCAAGCAATTCTCCTGCCTCAGCCTCACAATTAGCTAGGATTACAGATGCGCTCCACCACCACACCTGCCTAATTTTTGTATTTTTGGTAGAGACGGGTTCTCACCATGTTGGGCAGGCTGGTCTCGGACTCCTGACCTCAGGTGATTCACCCACCTCAGCCTCCTAAAGTGCTAGGATTACAGGCATGAGCCACTGTGCCCTGCCAGTTTTCAGTTACTTATAACAACATAAAGTTCTAACTGATACACAGATCCAGAAAAAAATATTAAAAGTCTAATCAAGAAGCACATTGTCAAAGAGTAAATAAAGCATTTTTTTGCTCATAATTTTATATAGTACTCATCACCAGGCCACGCAGGCTCTGTGACAAATGAGCAAGTGTGATACTTTTGAACAAAACACCATAGCATTTCTCAGGTTCTGCCTGCAAAAGACCTTTTTTAATTTCTTTTTTTTTTTTTTTAATCTCTGAACAAAACTGGAATGAGGATTAGATGCAATTTTCTCTTTCATTCAGGGCCCAGATGGCAGACTGCAAGAACTTAATTTCTGGTCTCTTGGTAGAAATTTGAGGACTGTCAGCTCCTAAGATTCAAAGTGATTCAGTCAAGTGACTATAAGCTCTGAGGTTGGAGAACTGTGCTGTCTTCAGTTTTGTGGTTGTTGTTTTGTTTTGTTTTTAATGATTGTAACATATCTCAATATTCATAGGCCATCCTTGGAGAAAATTGGCAGGGCGCTTCCCTGTGTCTGACAACACAGATTTCTGTACAAGCCAAAGATCCCTACAGATCTGAATTGGAGCAGCTGGAGCTTCTAAAGACTGGTGTGATGGAGCTCAGTGAACATTTGGGGACATTTGGAGAACTGCACCATGAGATGCTTCCTTGAGAGAGGCTTGAGAATAGAATGATGACACAGCAGATGCAGACCGGGGCCCAAAGGAATGTAGGTTGTCCATGGTACTCTGGAGAGAGTTTTAAAGCTCACAGGTACGATGCACCATAGGGTTGTGGGTGGGGTAGCAGGCAAGATGCTAAGATGGTCACCAAGATTTCCTGCCTCTTCCCCCCACCTCTGTACACACCCTGCATGATCCCCAGTACTGTTAATTTGATTAATTTCTCCGCCATGATTCCATTATGTAATATGGCACAGATGACTGTAAGAAAGAAAGATTATCGAGATGTACATAACCCAATAACCTGAAAGCCTTAAAAGCTGGGAGTTTTCTCTAGCTGGTGGAAGAATAGAAGATTGGAGACTATGAGCATCAGAAGGATTTGCTTCACCATTGTGGGTCTTCAAATGAAGGGGCCTCATGGCAGGGAATGTGAGCAGGATCTGGTTGCTGAGAGCAGCTCTAGCTGACAACCAGCAAGGAGATGAAATCCTAGTCCTGCAACTGCAACCAAGGAAATTCTGTCAACAAGCATAAACTAAAAAGTTGATTTTTCCCTAGAGCCTCCAGACCAGAACTTAGCCTGACACCTTGATTTTGGCCTTGAGTTCATCCTCAACAAAGAACCCAGCCATGCCATGCTGGACTTTGACTTACAGAACTGTGGGCTAATAAGTGGGTGCTGTTTTAAGCCTCTAAATTTGTGGTAACTTGTTACACAGCAATAGATATTAAATGCATTTCTCAAATCAAAACAGTAAACAGAGGAAACTATTTTGGCAGGAACAGTGAAGAATGATTGCAAGGAGGTAGAGCCGCATGTAGGAAACCTACTGAAGTCATCTGGGGTTTCCACACATAATAAGGGCCAGTGGCAAACAGTAACATAGTTCAGATCTGCACATTTTGATACTAATCATATTACTGAATTAGACAGGAGAGGTTACCAACACAAAAGATGTATAAAAATCACATGGAAAGGGATATCATCTTCAAAACTTCCAAAGCCCAGCCCTTATGCAGCATAGGTGGCAACACTGGGAATGAATATCTGATTTATAATTGTATACTTGTAAGTCAGCCAAGTGAGTATAAATTTGTTGGCCATACATATATATGTGTGTGTGTGTATATATCTGTGTGTGTATATATATATATATATATATGTGTGTGTATCTGTGTGTGTGTGTATATATATATATGTTTTTGATAGATATTTACTAGTGATGGGTGAAATATGTAAGAAGAACCTTGAGACTTACTGCCAGATTCCTAGCTCAGCAAATGGTCCCATGCATGTGGGTTAAGAAATTATAGGTGATGGGATAAGCTAATTTTTATGTTTCTTGGTTTTCACATTAGCCCCTGTACCAATTGTTTTCTGGTTTTGTTTTTATCTCCATTGAGTGATCTTGAACTATTTCCACCAGTTAGAGATTGATAGATTAAATGACAGACAAACAGACAGAGGCAGTTTTGTTGTTTACTAAAGAGTTGTATCTGATTATGTACAGCTTTCTACATGTGAACCTTCAAGCCCCATTTAAAAGAATAATGTGAAGCTATCATTCACAAAAAGTTTTTTTTTAATAGGCATCATTTTTAAAGCAATTTTAGATTTACAGCAAAATTGGGTGGAGAGTGCAGAGATTTTCTGTATATCCCTGCCTCCACCCATGCACAGCCTCCCCCACTATCAACATCCTCCACCAGAACAGTGCATTTGTTAGAACTGATGAACCTACACTGACACATCATTATCACCCAAGGTTTAGAGTTTAGCCTAGGTGTTGTGCATTCTGTAAGTTTGGACAAATGTGTAATGACATATATCCACCACTGTCGTGTCATAAAGAACAGTTTCACTGCCCTAAATATCCTCTGTGCTCCCCCTATTTATCCTGCTGCTCCCCCAAACCCCTAGCAACTACAACATTTTTGTACTGTCTCCATAGTTTTGCCTTTTCAAGAATGTCATCTAATTGGAATCATACAGCTTTTTTAACTTAGTAATATGCATGTCAGTTTCCTCCATGTCTTTTCATGGCTTCATAGCTCATTTCTTTTTAGCACTGAGTAATATTCCATTGACTAGGTGTATATCTCGGTTGTTCCCAAGTTTTGACAATTATGCACAAAGGTTTAATAAACATCTGTGTGTAGGTTTTCGTGTGAACCTAAGTTTTCAGCTCCTTTAGGAAATACCAAGGAGTGTAATTGCTGGATCGTATGGTAAGAGTGTGTTTCATTTTGTAAGAAACTGTCAACCTGCCTTCCAAAGTTGGGGTACCATTTTACATTCCCACCAGCAACAAATGAGAGTTCCTGTTGCTTCATATTCTAACCAGCATTTGGTGTTGTCAGTGTTCTGGATTTTGGCCATTCTAATAGGCGTGAAGTAATATCTCTCATTGTTATTTTAGTTTGCGTTTCCCCAAGGCGATGTAACGTGGAACATCAATTCATATGTTTATTTGCCATCTGTATGTCTTCTTTGATGAGGTGTGTGCTCAGATCTGTTGCCCATTTTTTAATTGGGCTGTTTAATCACGTTGTTTAATTAGGTTGTTAAGTTTATAAGAGCTCTTTGTATATTTTGGATTGCAGTCCTTCATCACATATGTCTTTTGCAAATATTTTCTTCCAGTTTGTGGCTTGTCTTTTCATTCGTTTGACACTGTCTAACGACTTTTGCAGAGCAGATATTCTTTTTTTTTTTTTTTTTTCCTTTTTGGGGATAGGGCCTCGCTCTGTCACCCAGGCTAGAGTGCACTGATGCAATCATGGCTTACTAAAGCCTAGAGACCTCTGGGGCTCAATCAACCCTCCCACCTCAGCCTCCTGAGTAGCCGGGACTACAGGCATGTGCCATCACACCTGGCTGTTTTTTTAATTATCTGTAGAGACACGGTCCCTGATGTGACCCAGACTGGTCTCAAACTCCTGGGCTAAAGTGATCATCCTGCCTCAGCCTCCCAAAGTATTGGAATTACAGGTATAAGCTACTGCACCCAGCCAAAAAATTATTCATTTTAATGAAGTCCAGCTCATCAATTCTTTCTTTCATGGATGCCTTTGGTGTTGTATCTAAACAGTCTTCATCGAAACCAAGATCATCAAGATTTTTCTCCTGTTATCTTCTAGTAGTTTTATAGTTTTGTATTGTACATGTAGGTCTATGATACATTTTGAGTTAATTTGCATGAAGCGGTTAAGGTCTGTGTCTAGGTTTGTTTTTTGGTATGTGAATGTCCAGTTGTTTCAGCACCATTTGTTGAAGCACAAAAACTTTTCATTTCCCTACCAACCTAAAGAAGTCCAAAGTGGGGTGCCCTAGTGCTGGTGAGGATGCATCTGTGAAGACAGTCTCAGATTTGTCATGTATGAACTGAGACTTTCAACAAGTTTACTCACATTAATTCCTCCCCTATACATTTTGTGGAGGGATTAAATGATACACTGCACATAAAACACACAGTATTGCATGGAACAACAGATGTGTAATTGATAAGTATTTTATTTCAGCCAAGCCATTTAACCTCTGTGCCTCTTTTTTCTTTAATCTTTAAAATGGAATATGAGGAGTGGCTGTCAATGGAAATGAGAGAAAGCATACAGGGTGTGTGGTCAGCAGTGAGCACTGCATGGACAGCATTCCTGCCACCTGGGACCAATTCAGGGAAGACCACCTGATAGAAGTTGTGTGACTCTGTGGTTCTTAAAACTTACACTTTTAATGAACTGTCTTGGATAAAAACTACTGTGACCTTTTTTTAATGTGTGAACTGGTGAATCACAAGTGAGTTTAAGATCATCACAGTTCCCCATTCATGGACTGATACCTCCTAAGCTAAAGCAAATGCCATCAGTATCTCTGTTTTTCTAGACCAATGTTTTCTTTTTTTTTTTTTAATATATAGATTTTTTTTTTTTGCACTTTAGGTTCTGGGGTACATGTGCAGAACATGCAGGATTGTTGCATAGGTACACACATGGCAATGTGGTTTGCTGCTTCCATCCCCGTCACCTTTATCTGGCATTTCTCCCCATGTTATCCCTCCCCAACTCTAGTCCTCCCCTAGTCGCCCCCAGCAGACCCCAGTGTGTGATGCTCCTCTCCCTGTGTCCATGTGTTCTCATTGTTCAACACCCACCTATGAGTGAGAACATGCAGTTTTTGATTTTGTGTTCTTGTATCAGTTTGCTGAGAA